>NW_019059705.1:1149207-1160602 GCF_000696155.1 Zootermopsis nevadensis | reverse complement strand
GGAGCTCGGTTTCTTCACTTCCTGAAGCTTTAACTCTCTTAGCCCCGCGACCAACGGTGCTCCTATCGACTGCACAGCTTCCATACACAGCACACCAACGTTTATGAATGTTCACCACCGTTTCTTTTTCAGCAACAAGGAATTCAATTACAGCTCGTTGCTTGTACCGAGAGTCGTTCACAGACGCCATTTTAACAGTTCACTACAGCTCCGCTATCGGTTGGAATCATTTGAAACTCCGTACACGAACGCGGGAAACATCAAATCTCAAGCATGTAAAAGTACACTTTTCTATCTTCATTATTGGCTGAGAAAAAAAATGTGGGGCATTACTTAATGAGCGACCCTCGTATATATATATATTGGAAGTTAACCTACTGTTTTTATTTATGTGATCTATCGTTCAGTAAGCGAGAATTACTACTGCAGATATTTATATGGGAGCTGTTGTCAGCAGAATTCCGGTATTAGGCGGACACTGACTTCTTTTTCAGAATTCGACTTAATAAATGATTGAAGATTTATTTAGATAACCCACATTATGTGTAAACTTAAATACAATTATCGACATTAAACATGACGAATTATTATATAGTGAGGAGAGGGTTTCTTCAGCTATTTTCCAATAAGTGGATAATTCACATTTTAACTAGTAATGTATCTCAGTCGTCAAAAAATAACAAAACGGCTCAAAGAAATAAGCTACATAAGCAGACATTAAACTACGAAAAAATTTTGTAAGTAATATGATGATACTGTTCACTCTTGTGATCATTTTCGACACTGATCATATGCAACATCGTTTAAGTTACGAATTTACAGTCAAAGCTTATTATAGCCGAAATAAATGTTAATCACAATTTTTGAAGTAGGTCTAACGAATGTGGTTTTCTTTGTATTTAACCAATATGCATAAATTTTAATTTTGCCTGATTAAAAAATGTAATGGAAATCGGTTTAGTAGTGTGGAAGATTACACCTTTGAAAACTGGGGACAGATAACTTTTCATTATGGGCCTTATGGGAACATCGCATAGGAAGTATAGCGTTTGTAACATAGTTGATTTCGTATATAGCCTAATATTTCTCTTAACAGACGTTTCTGGGACTGACTGATTTTAATAAATTATATCAGTATACTGCGGAAAACTGTAAAATGAATTTATTTTTAGAGAGGTTTATATCGTTTTAGAATAAGTCCGAATTTCGCATTTAGAAATTACGACGAAACTGTGTGAGGTATTTGCCACAAGATAAGAAATAACCAAGTCTTTGTAGCTGTTACTGAGTCAGTCTGTAACTATAAATTTGTTATATATGTAGGCGTGTTGAAAATTTCTTTATTATCTTATTCCGTTTTTGGGCTGCCTAAAAGAAGCAGCTTCATGACAAGGTAGTAAGTTGGAACGACACGTTTTAAATTATAGTCCAGCTCCAGCGACTTAGACACATAATCAATCTCAAAACTTCTTTCGCCAAGGACATATAGGCTGCATACCACAAAAAGTTTTGGGAGGAAAATCGAAACAGGGGGGAGGGTTTGAAAATGGAATCGCCGGAAGGGAGAATACTTACAGATAATAAGAAAAGTAGCCAGTCGAAGAGTTTGAGTGCAATCTGGCGGTGAGCCAAGTTACTAGGAAATTGGAAAGCCATGTCTTGTTTGACATGGACAGGACTCCACGGAATGGAGGCAACAACTTTTCTATGTAGGGATGCTGCGGAATGAGATACACGGTATTTGTGTAGTCAAATGTCAGGATTTGTCTCCCGTGTACGCCAAACCCGAAACGGAATTGAAGAATTAGATTACTCAGAACTTCTAACAGGGGTCAACCTTGTTTGAGGTCCATGTGCTGTGAGCAGTGTGTCCTTCACATTGGTCTTAGTAATTATGTGTAGAATCATACAAATGCGATGCGAAACTTCTAGGCGCATTCCTCTCTAAGTGCAGTTGGGCTATTCTGATCTGTTCCTTTGGATTCATTGTCTTTTGTGGTGAACGTAACATGTAACATTTGAAGTTGACTGAGGCAGAAGAGAGGAAGAATCGATGAAGAAAGCCTGGAAGCAGGGAGAGCAGTGGACAGTAGGAGGCAAGACGAAAATATGAAGCAGGGTTAGAGAATGGCAGGATAAACTGAAATGTCAAATATTGTCTTTGGTGACTGTGAGCGAACTCTAAAAACATCGGAAGTAAAATGTTATGTATAATTAAAACAAATACTAAGGAATTATAAAATGTTTCTAACGATCAGTCGCGTTAATCCAGAGTAGAAATCCAACCACTGAGAGAGGAAAAAGCAAGCTTGTTGGTCACTTTAGACCTATGTATCTACAGATCCATCTAAGCCTTTTCTTCAGAGGTCAGTTTGATTGGAGAGATCTCGATGGTTCTGTAGATATATAAATGTGCAACTTCTCGAAATGTTTTTCATGTCCTTTTCAGTAAGGAACTTCTAAATGCTTTTCTATTACTTTATCCTTTTCGGAGGTCACAGAGACGAAGCTGCTACTTGTTCAGGTAAACTAATAGACGAAAGAATGGAGCAATTTTAATAGACATTTCGCAGGATTTAATACGCGCCTAGGAGACATGATACATAAGAATCGTTGATTTACTTGACTGCTTATGTAGATGGCTGCCTTCTGGGTTGTCCATGGCGCTACAACCCAGAAGAATATTCTTCGGACTCAAAGCCTTGAAAATCTCAAATTCTGCTAACTCTTTGTGTTTTATAGCCTAACAGTGCAGATGGGACGTGGTTTATCTCCAATTAACCTAAAAATTAGCACCGTTCTATCCTTAGAGAAAGTGAGTAAAACTATGGAGAAATTCAGTCAAAATAATAGGTCTTCTGGCTGAGATTTCGAAACTAAATACTCGGGCGCGATGTTTTTAAATATTTATTTTTACTTACTCGTGGAATAAATTTGAGTACAGTAACAACTTTTCATGGAATCTTTGTCAAAAAATTGTGTTTCGCAAAATACAAACAAAAGTATAATGTTGCTGTTAACTCTGAAGTTGTTGCAGAAGTTTTACATGTAATACGTAACTTACTTAATCTTGTTCGTAAGGATGGTGGTGATGTTAACTAACCTTGTACGTGGCTGGTTAGCCGCCCATGTGATATTGGACCCCTCTTCTCCTTAAGCTGCCTTTAAATCAATAATTCACGCTTTCATTATGGGTGCCTTGCCTTAAACGCTCCAGTGAGAATGAGTTGGGAGGGTGCGGAGAGCGATGAGAAAGTGGCAACCCTCTCTTCAGGAATGGAAGATGATCTGGGTGCTATTGAAGAGGGTTTCTTGCTGTCATAAGCAGAAGGTCCAGAACTCAGTTGACCAACAGCGGTGTGATATTAATTGCCAAAGTTACTGTTAAGTTGCACGTCAAATTAATAATGAAATATCGTATCCTGACTGCAGGCAAACTAGCGCACAGTTAATAACTTCCGTTACGATGTACATAAATACGGTGTTAATTACGTGTTATTGGAAATGAATGGTTTCTATTGTGTAACTTAAATATGCATGAGTTTTGAGGCCAGTGGTGACTGCACTGGAAAGTTTTATGAGAATCCTATACGACAGTGTCGTATTTTTTTTATCAAAAGTCAAGACAGCAACTAATGTCCGAAAAATTCCTTGTAATTACTTTTGATGAACATATATGATTTTGTTAACAAATTTTCGGTTTTTGCATTTTAATATTTTATGTTATTATGACACGTTAAAAGTCACACTTCTCTGTATGTATGTCTTATGTATGATTTTCATTTACTCGTCCTATTTGCAAGAAGATATTAATTTAACCTGCCTACGTCTTTAAAGAATAAGTGTTTAAATAATCTTTTTCCTCCAGAAATACATAACGATCTATTGTAATGCACACAATTTGATTTTTTTTACAAACAATTCATCTATCTCCTCTTGCCTACCTCCTCCCTGTCAATACAGAAGTAAAACAGTACAGCGTCTACTGTGGATCGAACAGAACTTACACACTAGGAACTGGGCCCAAATAGGACTCTACGAATAGCCATAGGGCTTGGCCGTCTACGAACAAACATTCGGTGCTAGTGGTACATCTCGCAGGCTGCCTAGCTATTTCTCATAGTCAGGCTACAAGCCACGTAATCCATCAAGGTTCCCTCGACAACCCCTCACCACTCTCCTCGTGTTCCTATGGCTTCCGATACTTCCAACACAGATGCACGCTTTCAATTCTCTTCTTGAATTATCTATGCGATGTTCTAAGTTTTGAATTTTTCTGCAGGCGTTGTTGCGTTAGTTTGCTGTTGAAACGCAGAAGAGATCTGTCATTTCGGTGGTTTTATGGACGGCATATGCTCATAAAAAGTTGGAATCTGAAAAAATATATTTTTGTGTGTGAATAACAGCAATTACTTTAAAGAAGAGTGTAAGTGCATGCAGCATATTTAAAATCAGACTAAAATAAAGGACGCAATGGGACACAATAAATATTTTAAAGAATTTCACTCAAGTTATTCAGCAACTAACCAGAAAACAGGAAGAGCCTGGGAAAATACAAGAATGGAAATGAATACTCTAAACCGTAATTCACATATTCATGAAAATATAGTGATATTTTATAAACTAGAAATCATAACAGAAAGTGCTCTGGGTATTGGAACACATTTTTTAAAAAATAAACGGATTTTTTAACTGTAAGAAGCTGTTAATTAACACCAGAATTAAATTTCTGTTTTTGTCATTGCTACATTTTTTCAGCTGTGAATTTACAAGAATACTATCTCGAATATTAAACTCATATCTGTACCTAGCTCTTGCCTTTACATTTCCGATAGGAATTTCGTACGAATTTAACTCGGTCATTCCCAGTCCGTCTAATTTCTATGGCGAAGTGTCCAAATCGTACTTGTATTTCAATTTCCCGTTTTATAGCCAATTATTAGTACTCAATATTAACGTCGCTTTCAATCTACATACCACTTTATTATGAGTTGCATTATCTGACTACATGTTTCAATACGAGTTTATCATTTTCAAGCCAAGAATCTAAGCGTGAAAATAAGGTAAGCGTGCCGAAACGTGTAGCCACGTAGTATAACTCATAATAAAGTGTTGTTGAGTTGTAGGATGTGAGATTTTCACGGCGGTGAGTCTGAATATGGCTGTATTCTGGGTCACTCATCGCCTTGATGATGGAGGCAGCAAGGACGTCTGAAACGTCGGTAAACATCTACTAGACTACATGGCGGAACAACCCACAACATAGCCTTTTTTATCATATATTCTTCTTCTTACATGTAAGATGCATTCTCTTTAACAATTTGTATGTGTTACATTTAGTAGAAATTTTGCTAACATAACTTTTCAGTCTGGCTGTAAATACTGAGCTAGTTTGTTGCTTCATTTTTGTTTGCCAGGCAAAGTTAAAGACCACATGTTTGAATTTAATAAAATTTCACTGCTCTTTTATGTACATACTCTTCATTATTCAGCACTCAGTTATTTATATTAAATTTATCACGTTTTATATTTTGTTTCGAGCGATTGAAATAAATAACCTTCTGTTCAAAATTTGATTCCAGAAAATTATTAAGAGTTATATAACATCGGTAACTGTATATTTATTATTGATTCTGAAAACTAATTAAAGTTAGTTTGTCGGCTGAACCAGCATCCACTCCATCATCATGTTTAACAATAATGAAAACGTTTCACGACAACAAATTAGCGAAAATATAATTAGGAACGTCTTGAGCTTGACTGAACCCAGTAGTTTTCACGTGTTCGGATGTTATTCAACTGAAACATTTTCACACCAAGTCAGCTTGTTAACGTCCCGGGTTGAAGTTTCAGCACACCGTGATTCAACAACATTTCCTGTTGTTTCCACAACGGGCAGGAGATTGTTGCTCGTTATTAGATCAAAATCGTTTGTTTAGTTTCCACTGAAATTAACTCTCTCGTGTGGTTCGAAGTTGGGGACCTGTGTATGCTCCAGACACGCTGTAAACTGCACAGAAATTGCCATCATATACGCGTCAATAGTCGAACGTAATTACCGTTTCCTATTTCTGGGGTTATCTGCACGGTTCTTTTCGAACCATACGCCAAGTACACCCGAGGAAAAACCGAAGTGAACTGCCCACTGTGGGCTCTAGTTGGCTAGACTGATTAATATATTTTTTGGTATCATAATATATCTATCGTAATCTGCGGATATATTCAGTCAGATATTCACTATATACACACATACATTTATATCTATCGTAATCTGCGGATATATTGAGTAAGATATTCACTATATACACACATGCATGTGTAAAACTATTTATTTTGCCGACCAATTATACAGGCATTGATTGTGCATTATTAACCTTCAAAATTTCCTTACTTAAAAGCAAACAAAATTGCAGAAATCTTGGCATATGGTAGTAGGAATTATATATGAAAAGCAGAAACAAAACTAAAATGTCATGATAGTTGTTCTCTGAGATAATGTGTGGAAGTAAATATCCTTATTAAACTGCGTGTTCTGTCTGACGACAGGTCCATATGAACAGGATCCTTCCATCTTTTTCTCGGACTGGGACCTGTTCATATACGTTCTTGGCAGATGATCCAGAAGTGGTTTGCCATTGCCTTCTTCTGTGTGTGAATGGAGTAATTGTTGGGATGCCACGGAGAAACCGGGTAAGCCCCCGGAGGAAAACTCCGTGTTGCCTAGACCACGGCCTTGCCCAACACAAGTTATAAATTCGGGCACCGCCGGGAATCGAACCCGAGACCCCAGGATTACAAAGCCAGCCTTCTAACCGCTAGACCACCGTGGTAATGTAATGAAATGTAATGTAAGGTAGGGTAATGTAATGTTTTATAGGTAATAACAATGCTAAGTAAACAGATGACGTTTCCTAGGTAACAACAATGCTGAATAAACAGATGAGGTTTCCTAAGTAACATAACAATGAAGTTACACTTTTTCGTTTCCCTTTTTTGTAACACTTTTTCGTAACACTATTTCGTAACACATTTTTGCCGAATGACACTGACCCTAAAATATAGATGTATTTACGTCACAATAAACATTAAATTTAAATGCAACTGAAGATGGTTGCTACGCCATATAGTCTAGTGGTATACCAACGTTTCAGAAGTGATTGCTACTTCCATCATCAGGGCAATGTGTAAGCACTTTATCATAACTCTGGTGATAGACTCAGTGTGCACCTTTGCAGTGTCGTTAAACTGCTATAGCCGGAAATCTTTTTATAATACACGTTCCGCAGCGTTGCAAAAGCAACTAAAAATAATGTAATATATATTCTAATTTTGAGTACACGGTTTTCGTAAATTCTGATTGGAATAGATCTCTCGGATGATATAGATTATAATATTAAAATGGATATTGGTCAAATATATTGAGAGGGTGTGGACTGGATTCATCTGACTTAGTATAGATACGGGTTAATGAAAACGGGCTTTGATAAAAAAGAGAGAATCTGTTGACGATCTAAGCGACTGTCAGCTTCACAAGAGGGGCTGTTTTCTTCGAGTTAGTTTGTTCGTCATACAATATAAAATGCAAGTTTCGTAAAATTTGTTTTACGCTTTATCAACATCATCATTCTACCGATTACTATTAATGTATAATTTCAGGTTATAGTGCATCACTTCCAAGAGTCATTATTCGTTTTGTACTTATTATACTTTCGACCGAAATACGTCTCACTGTCTTTGTGAGCTGTTAAAGAAAACACGAACGGAATACAAAGCTCAGTGAATTGTTTATTGTTAATACAATTTATTCGCAAGCGGTTCTGTCTCTTCCATTATGGAATTAAGAGCCACTGTGTGGCAAGAAATTAGATTCTTAGACGAATCGACACGACGTCTTTCATTCTCGATTTACACAACAGAAATTCGAAGTGTTTTCTGTTCGTGTGCAGATGGTAGTAAAACCCTCGCCTTCCCCTCGGCTGTAATGTCGATTCCCTTTGTTTCTAGACGTAATTCTTTTCGAATTATGTCTTGGCTTCCATATTGATCAGCTTCTGTACGCCTTTCTTTGTTTCTCATAAATCAACTCTTACCCTTCAGATTTGTACGTTAAAAATGCTGTCGAGTTCGCCTGTTTCAATCACATCTTTATATCGTTGTTACAGTACCTCAGATGTGTCGTAGCATTGTCAGTATTGATGAGTTTTTATTATTAATTTATATGAGAACAGGTTTATTATTTTGTAAACCAATTTAGTAAGTTCAAAGTAGGATTTGATGTTTGCACGGCGGTGAGTCTGAAGATGCCTGTCTTCTGGGTTGTTGCGCCATGAAGTCTGGTAGAAAAATTCTTCTACCAGACTACTCAGAAGAAAGCCATCCTTAATAAATTAAATTTGGACGCCCAAATTTAACTGTTAAATAAAAATATAGACATTACCCATTTCATAATAACAAAAAATCTTAATGTTGTAAACACACTGTTTTAATCGTGGATATTTGTAAAATCATCTTTATTTGCATGATTACCTTAAACATTATCAAAATAAATTATTTTCTCGCCAAATAACATTATGAATAATATGACTGGACAATAATATTTAGCGAATAATTAGTTTCTTGGGCATTTATGTGTATAGGAAATTATGAACTTTAAAGGAAAACATTTATTTAAATTGTACATTGTATAATTTGCATTCGAAATTTTTCCCTTGTCATCGATTACGAGATTAACTTCATCCTTCAAAATGCTCGCCGGTAAAATGAAGAGGATTGTGATGAAGAAGTGGGAAACGGAAATTAAAATGACTCTTTTCAACCAGGTATTATACGCCTTGCGAAAGTGTAGTGGAGATATTGTATTTTAATATGTAACATTCAAATCTGCAAATTGCTTTCATGAAGTTTCAGGGCATCCTTCTGACCAGTCATTTGTAAACTATTTAATGGTTGACGTTTCTATAAGGGTAGTCACAATAAAATAAAACAACGTGTTGAAATTAGCTGAATAACTCTCCATACCATAAAGGTGAAACTGACAGTAAGCCATCAGAGAATTCTGATTTGTTGATCCTAATAGATTTCTGTGTATTTTTTCTCAGATTCACTTCAATTGTATAACAGAGTAGAATTAGTTTTCTTTTCACTCTTGGATAGTCACTTCAGCAAACAGTTGAATCCAATCCTTTCCCAGACTGTAGCAATTTCAAGAAAACAGGAAAGAATAGAAAAGAAAAGAAAAGTGGCTTGACTTCTTTCTTCATGTCTCGTCTGACCAACGGACTTAGCTACTCAACAGAATTACTTGAGTAGCAGAGAGACTGTAGTTGAATTACTGCCTTCTTCCTCCTCGTGCTATCCCACTGACCAAAGAAATGTCCCAGAACACTTAATTTCCCACTCGACTACTTCACCAAGTGCCAAAGATAAAAGAATAGTGAGAGATGACAGCACAGTAGTGCTTCTTCTTATTCCCCTTCTCGTTGTACTGATATAAAGACTCCTTTTGTTTATTTGTTTTGACTTAAAGGACAGTACAAAGTTATAGACGTTTCAAGACTGCTGCCTATTTAAAGTAGTTTCTGTTTATGACGTTCTGATCAATTTCGCTGGACTTGTTTCGTAAAACAATATATAAGAAAGTTAAGGTAAAGTTTTCCCATATGTTTCAGATTATTGTAACATACATGTTTCCATCTCCTGCTAAGAAACCACGCAGCTTTCTTTTGCTGAATGATATCTTGGAAGTAAGACTTTCTGTGCCAACTGTGTTTTTTCGTACAGTTGAATTTATCCATAATGACACTATTATGATCATTAACGCTTCGTCATGAAATAGGTACTTCAACCCAAATATCTCTAAAACGAAAGCTGTTCATTACACCAAATCTAAATACCGTTAACTTCAATCCAATACAACTCATTCTGTTACAGTCATATTATTATGCGTTATTAGGACGATGTGCATGAAATTATAGTTAAATGGCTGGACATGTCTATCTGTTTGCATGATAAAATCGATAACCGCTGGATGGATTTCGATTGTATTTAGTTTGGACGTTGTGTCATTGTGGACAACATTCATTCCCACGTAGAGAACGTAATCATTCGAGAAACATGGTAAAAATGTGAATAATATATCGTAAATAGGTTCGTACCTCAAAGAAAAATGTAGGGTGTGAGTATTCGTATATGATTTATGCATGAAATTTGGGGGTTTCACGGCTATCAATATGCTAATAGTGGTCTTCTGGGTTATGACACAGAGTAGGCTTGTAGGCGGCTATTACTTTTCATTAAAACGTTGGTTATCACCTACATTACTTCATGGATTTATGTGACGCAGGGTAGGAATTGGTGTCTAGCGGTTTGTTACGCTGTGCCCCATTTGCTAATCGTAATTTTCATGATCTGTCATCAGCAAGTCTTTTAAGGCGAAGGATCGTAAATCACCACAAATGACTTTTCTTCTGTCAATACAGATGAGAAGGTAAAACGTAGTTGGTCTTAAATCCGAAAGATGTATAAACATTATGGAAGAAATGCAACGTATAAAATTTCCCTCTTGCTAAACCACCAGATAAAGAACGTATACTGCTGTTAAATGGAATTACAGTTTAACGTATTCTTAACATCGGATGGGGAGAAATGTTAGCTTTAGGTTCCGCGCTTATTACACCACGAAAAGGGCTTCTGTTTTGGCGAAGCTTGGGTGAGCCTCGGTGTCCATCTAGAAGTGAAAACTCCTTATTCTTGAATGGAAATGAACCCTGGTTATGTAGCCTGTCGTTAAAACCGGACGTCGCCGTCGAATGGTTAACACTCCTGTTTCCTTTGTGTTTGACAAGTCCCAGGTTAAAATCTTGTTGCGGAGGCCGGCCATCCTGACTGAGTGATCTCGAGGTTTGCCATAATCTCTCAAGGCAAGTGCTGTGATATTACCTTTAATTATGTCACGATAATTTCCTTCATTATCCCTTCCAGTTCATTATTCATTAATCATCCCGTCGTTCTGTGCTATATAACCTAGTTACGAGGCGCGTCCTCAAAGTAAGTTTCCCTGGGGCCGTTTACAGAAACAAAACACAATTTCATGGAAATATTTATTGCAACAGATACAGCAAGTGTCCATCTATTTTTCAACATATTCGCCACCGGAATTGAGACATTGGTCATACCGTGGGACCAACTTTTGAATACCTGTGTCGTAGAAGTCTGCCGCCTGGGATTGGAACCACTGTGTGACAACCATCTCCGCCTCTCTGTCATTCTCAAAACGCTGACGCTGACCGGACAGGAATTTCTTGAGGTGTAGGAAAAGATGGAAATCACTGGGAGCGAGGTCCGGGCTGTAGGGTGAATGATTAAACACCTCCCAGCTGAACTCCGGCAGGAGACT
>NW_019059705.1:1106020-1116895 GCF_000696155.1 Zootermopsis nevadensis | reverse complement strand
TCGGTCTCTGCACGGACCGGTCTCTGTATGACACGAGTCTGACGTGCCGGCTCTAAATTCTCTGGTGCGGCAGACAACACGTAAGGCAGAGACCGAGTCCTGCAAAGGCCGGGTTGTTCTAGACACCGAGTCAGGCAGCAACCGGGCGAGATAGAGGCCAAGTCCGGTAGAGACAGTATTAGTCATTCACCGAGTTTGGCAGGCATCTCTTTGGGTGTATTCAAAATTCTCAAAATTTTCAAAAAGTCAAAAAATGCTAGAAATTGTCTGAAAGGCGCACAAAATGAAAAACAATTTGAAAAATTTTTGAATGTGAAATTTTTCAAAAAATTTTGGTTTATGCGCTTTTTGGACAATTTGCAGAATTTTTTGATTTTTTGAAAATTTTTCAAAATTTCCACCACCTGATGCCTTGCAGGACCGGTCTCTGTAGGGACTGTTTCTGATGTACTATGTCTCTGACGAATGCGGTCTGTGCCTAACTCGGTCTCTACACGGACCGGTCTCTGTATGACACGAGTCCACTTTCATCTTCATCTCGCGGAAAGGGGGTCACAGCAGGAGCGTTAAATGTCGCGGTCCCGGTCGAACCCATGTACTGATGGGTCGTGAATCCTGCTTACCACCAATGCACACCATGCTGAATGGTGTGTACTGGATACGAAAAGAAATCCTTTATCAATCTATACTGTCTTATCTTTGTTTGTAATGCTTTATCAACTGCATTGTTTAAATGTGTGGATTGGTTGGGTGATTACGAATGATGAATTTATAAGGAAGCGGTTATGGCCTACTGCAAATTACTGTCTCAGAAGTTGCGCCCAAGAACAGAGAAAACCACGAAAATCATCAAGAGACTTAATTTTAGCGTCTGTGTTTAGAGTATGAAGAGAGAGTATTAATCACGTAAACCGTCTCATCGAATCCCATTTACAAGGCATTGTGAACACAGACACTATGCGCCCTCTAATGCACCCAGTACAGTGTATGCGAGCAAGAAGTGGTCCATTATCAACAGCTGACGCTGCTGCCGAGAAACGGTGATAAGGGCATCTTGGAGTCGAGAAACGTGAACCACTAGCGGTTCCGTATGCTTGGCAGCAGAATATCAATTTGCAGCTGTTCAGTCAGCCTTGTATGTCACAGACCTCGTTATGGATCGAGCTAGTTCACTCGACTCTCGGGACTTCTGACTCAACAAATGTCTGCCAATTTTCCACTTGATATTTACGTGCCACTGTCAAGGATAGTTCAAGCTGCGGTGAAAATCATAATCTTTATTATTTTTTGGAAAATCGAGACTAGAAATTGAAACCCAATATTTTTATATTTACTTTATGCAAACACAAACAAATTCTTGTATTTGCTTCTAAGGAAGGGTATGAAATGCACTGTTGATTGTTTTGTGATTTTAATCGATAAAGAAACAAAGATCCGAAACAGAATTTTTTATAGCTCAGGTGGCGATCACCCGGTTCAATCCCGAGTGATCTGACGTGAGATTTATAGTGAATGAAGTGACACTAAAACTGTTTCTGTCCGGCGTTACCCTCCTAATAATGTTCCAGCATTTCTCCATACTCATCTGTAACTGCCCCATAAAGTTTGAGATAGTTCTGCCCGAACAGCTGATTACGTACCCTGGATTTCAAGTTTGACGCCTCTTACCTCATCCTATATGTGGTTGTTCTTGGAGGCAATAGTTTTATTTCTTAAATAACAAAATTTTCCGTTATAAATTTTCGAATAACGGTATGTGATATTATATAACGGAACAGAAAGTAGACCTAATGAATTATGTTAAGTTATCTAAGAAAGCCAAGAGTTTACTTCGGAACGGCATTATCTACCGAAAACTCTCTCAGCAAGACCTACAAAAAATAGCTGAAGTAATGTAGGAGACATGAATCATGAGTAACTACTGCTGCTTGTGTTTGTACAGTACCTTATCTCCGTACCAGTGTGTCGGATAAGTCTACCTTCACTATAAAATATGGGGTGTCGTGTTTCTGTCATTTTCAGTTCTTCTTAAATTTAAGAAGATTTGCCGACTTAAGGTGGAGAAACCTGTTGATTTGTTTTATCTACGCGAGCTATTTATCTCTACAGAACGAAATAATTGTACAACACGCTGATAACATAACGCATCTCTTCCTGGCTTTCAAATACATTTAACAGACGATGTGAATTAACATTTAACTTTATTAATCCACTTTCACTGCATGTCTTATTTCCCCTAGTAAAGAAATTCTTTTGATATCAGTATCAATATTAAAACTCAAATTCATCTGGATTCTTGAACAAATGCAAATAATGTTTCTCGTTTAATCGAGTATGCCATTAATTTTTTGCTACACATTGCATACAACAAACTTGTTTCCTACTTATAAAGTCACTTTTTAAATAGAACGCGTAATACCTGTCGGAACCGGATAAGAGTTTTCTGTATTTGCCAATTGTATTTTTACTGATGCACTTAACAAGGCGAGAAAATCCTCCAGCACTGGAAGAATATGGTAAAAAATTTTAATGAAAAGGCTATCCGTTTGGTTCCGAGTTGATAAGAGCAGTAAGCCATTTTCAAATATCCTCTCTGTGAGCTCCAGTTCCGTTGATTAGCGCAGAGGTTGAAGTGAGAAATCGCTCCTCGTGGTGCGGTGGTAAATCAGCGTAATGACCATGAACATATGAGTGGGGACGGAAAGATGGAACATGTATACAGAGGTGAAATTTAAAATGGATTTCATGCCATTTATAAAGGCAGGGCTGTGCAAAGTGAAAGGCAGGCGTACTTTATATTAGGGTTAGTTACTTGAATGCAAATGCTAGACAGTTTATGGAATGATCTGAGTAGTATTTATATTGTGGGAATGAAATTAACCACAAGGCACACATGTTTTTAAGTCGTAATGTAAAGCAGGATTCGTATTTACCTAACATTGACAAGGGATATATAAACAGACATGCTTGAACACGTCGAATATACGAGGTCTGTTCAAAATGTATCGGACCTTAATTTTTCCCACAGAAACAAATGAAGCACGGGAGGTGTCCTCCGGTGGGGGGTGTAGGGGACCTTCATGCGCATGCGTGAATTTTTTCCCGCCCGCAGAGAGTGAACGCCCGTCGGATTTTCATTTACCGCGAAAAGACGGAACGACTTGAGCAGCGGTATTCCATCAAATTTTGCCAAAAGCTTGGCAATACCCAAGTGGAAACCTTTCGGAAGATTCAGCAGGCTTACGGCGACGATGCCATGAGCATCACACGAGTTAAGGAGTGGTACAATCGCTTCAAATATGGCCGCACGTCGGTGGAGAGCGAACCACGTTCCGGTAGGCCCTCAACAAGCCGAAATGACGATGTCATTGACCAAGTGCGGACTTTGGTCATGCTGGACCGTCGTGTCACCGTCCGAGAACTTGCGGACGAGGTCATCCGTCGCCTTCGTGATGCTGTGCGGCGCAAACGACCGGACCCGTATTCATACGATCTTGTAAAAATGGGATTTTAACTTCATAAAACCTAGTATTACAGGCCTGTGTAGAAAGGAAATTGTTTTTAAAGGATAACAGCTAATTGATTAAGAAGTAATTAACTGACGTGTGCTTACTGACAATTATGGTGCCTTTCAAAATCAACCGACATAGTTTGAGTAATAATTATATTAAATTATTTGTATATTTGTTATATGTGCAACGCAAAGCTTGCTTATTTGTTATAGTTTACAGATTCATTATAAATAGGATGTGAGGTTCTAACTCTGGCGAACCCATGTTCTGGGTTGTAGCTCCTTGTGGTCTGGTAGAAGTTTACAAACGTTTGAGTGGTTCTTTCCTTGTGTCCTCAAGCCTGCTGTGATCATATATTATTTACGCATATGAGCCTCCGAGGTAGCATTTTCTTCTGCAGGTATCTATAGATATTTTTGGTGTAAACACATTGGTTTTTAATTACTGACGTTCATAAATTATGCGCTTGGGTGGAGTGACGTCATTGTGGTCTGCCAATGGCGCAATATATTACAGAATAAATAACTTTGCCTATTAGTGAAACAAGCTACAGTTTGTTTCAAGTTACGTAATTGTACTTGTTTCAGTCTGGGATTTTGTTACATCCCATCAACACGGCTCTTAATCATTCAGCTTCTCACGAAGAAATTACCCACCATTGTTCGTTTAAAGTGTTGTGCCTGGTTTTCATCAGGTTGAGTAGAATAATTGGACTCTAGGAGAAGAAGGTTGAATAAAATTACACAAAGAACTTTATAATTGCGTGGTCTCACACGAAATTGCTAGAATGATTACGTCAGTGAGGATGAGGCAAACATGCGATAAATAAAAAAAATTCTTTCATAGTTTTGGTAGGGAAACTCAAACGGATGACATAACTTAGAGGCCCTAGGCATAGGTTGAGGATAATATTGACATTTATATTACAGGAACTGAAAGAGCGTGCGAAGCTACGGAGTTCATTGAACTGTTTAATGAAACACTTTTCTGAGTTTCTTAAATGTTTACCCACTCATTAACAGTCAATTGCTCAAGAAGAATTCTGAAAAACTCAACGTAATTTAATTTCTTCGTCATTGATCTCAGAAATTAATTTTATTATAGTCTTGAGGAGGCGACCAACCAAACATCTTGTTGACAAACATTGATATTTAACTTTTCTAAGCCGAAGTTGATCTAAATATTATTTAAAATGAAATTATTCCATCCCGCCAAACAAACCGCAAACACAAAGCTTCTCCATTTCAAATATAATTTTGTGAATTTTTTTTATAAAATAATCGTTACTTTTTTGAGAATCATGTGGAACCTATAAATGAACTATGTGGGCAATGTGCAGAGCTACTGAATGTGAAAGCGGGTGGTAAATTAAGTTACCACTGTCCTTACGAGTCTAATTGAAAATATCAAAGAATAAAGAAAAGTATTACGTAGAAGAATACGGTTTTTGATTTCACAAAATTATTGCTTAACTTTCAGTGTTGGAAGTAACACCATCTCCGTAGATCACTAATAGCTGTGGGTGTCATACTCAAAGTTTTGCGGGACGTGGCTGTGTTGAAATGGAAGTGTAAAGAATGATAAAGACCATTGAGAATTCAACGCATTTGATTTAAGTGAAGATGCATTTTCACAACTTTCATGATTGTGTCAACATGCCACACGATGTGGGATTACCACCGCTTACAACGACGTCATTGTTGTGTATTTATATTTATTATTATTTAGTGTTCTGTCTGACGACAGGTCCATATGAACAGGATCCTTCCATCCTTTTCTCGGACTGGGACCTGTTCATATACGTTCTTGGCAGATGATCCAGAAGTGGTTTGCCATTGCCTTCTTCTGTGTGTGAATGGAGTAATTGTTGGGATGCCACTGAGAAACCGGGGAAGCCCCCGGAGGAAAACTCCGTGTTGCCTAGACCACGGCCTTGCCCAACACAAGTTATAAATTCGGGCACCGCCGGGAATCGAACCCGAGACCCCAGGATTACAAGGCCAGCGTTCTAACCGCTAGACCACCGTGGCTATCTCATTGTTGTGTACGAAACCTTAATGTGTAATAATAATAATACACGGCGGAAAATAATTTTTCACGATGTTTAGTGCTGTTTATTATTTAATATTTGTAAATCCCCTTTTACTTCCTCACTCTTAGGTTCTTAGCACGCTGTGTTCGAACACACTCATCGTTTGTTATTCCCTTAATGTGAGATACCAAGCGTTAAGTCAATTGGTGTTTGAATTTGGTAATGACGTTCTAGGCAGCCTTTGGGTTAAGCATGATATCGTACAATAGGGTTTGTCTCAGTTGTTATTAGAAACACACAGATTTGGCCTCAGAATATTGGTTGAGATGTTTATTGAATCAAAATTAAATAATACGACATACAATTTCACAAAGAGGTAAATTATTATGCTTTCAAGGGATATGTTTTAGTATCCGCTTAAAGAGGTTTTAGTTGTTACATCATTGTAGTGTCCAATGAAACTAACCACTGATATTTCATGGGACTGTTGCCATAGTTATATTTACTGAAGAGGACTGCTATCATATTTGATATCGTTACATAAGATACAACATGGAAGTAAAAACATTATTTGAAAAAGATTAAATAGATTTGTAAAACACATAGTTAATTCCCTGGAAACACCTTACGCCATAGCCATCCCTGCTATGCAAAGAAGCAGAATATTTTATCTGACATGAGATTACACAGCAGACTGAAGATACCACTTATTAATCCGGTAATGTAAGGTGTATGTGATAATAAATCTTCGTGTGCTTCCGTATCCTGTCTCTTATCTCTCGTACGCATTCTCGGCTTCGTAAATGTACGGCCTGTAGCCACTAGCTTTGCTTTATGCAGCGTACTCCACAAAGAGGAAAAGCAGTTAGCCGCTGTTCCAGTATTATATGGTAGAAGACGGGCTTTAACCAGGTTAATGGCTTCCTGACCGTTTCTCATGTTCTGGCGACCACAGTTGTAATCTGTCTTCAACCGCACACATTACTAATAGACGGCCATCCGAACTGCATGCCTTCCTTACGCAGCAGATCATACAGGCAGGCACCTTCTTGCTCTGTTCTTCATCAGAGTCCTCCATGACTTCCTAAAATTATAACCTTTATATGCAGCAGTGATGGCATGGCAATTTAGCATCAAACGTTAAAATTTCTCAGCTTAATATTTTGCTTGTATTGAAGAGAATCGAGAAATTAAATCCATAAATTTGATAATCTGGATGAAATATTTTATGTCTTTTTATGTTCGATCTCTCCAAGTACATGTCAAAACAATGCCGAAGAATAGACCATGATAGCTCTTGTCACAGCCGGGATCATCCGCCTAAATCTTGAGCAGAAATCAGTCACATGGTCCTTGACTAATGGCACGAGATTTCATCACTTTTTCAGTAGTAAAATCTTCAGATGTTATAGGCAGAGTGTCTTGGCTGCAATTATTTCATTACCTGAATCTTCTACAGAAACGGTCCCGCCTCAACATTTTCTGGAGCCGACCGGGTGTTAAAATTTATGCAATATTCTCTTGCTTCAATAAAATTGAAATTCTGAAATAACAATTAAACGATTACTGCACCATTCTGGGGTGTATGGCGAGTCATAATAGTTTTCAGTCCTCTACTTTAATTATGAAAAATACAAAAAATAACTAATAAATACAAAATTTACGATATTTCCAGCCCAGCCCAAGAATAATCCACTCAAATCCATGTCCAATTTAGTCCATCACAGCTCATGTGCAGACCAGAATATGCATATCCCAGACAACACCCAACCCAGCCCATAAACTAACGAGCTCATGCCCACCCGACCCCATGACCAGCCAGTGCCCAGCTCATTCCGTGCTCAGCGAAGCCCGAACGCGATTCAGCCCAATCCAGTCCAGGTCGTGCCCAATCCACGAAAAACCGTGCCAAGTACAGGTCATGGCAAGCCAGCTCATGCCTAGACCAGACAACTTCCAGTTCGTGACCAGCAAAGGCCGCACCCGGCCAAGACAGGCCAGTCAAGCCCAGCAAGTGCCCAGTTTAGCTCAGCCCTTGCTCATACCAGTTAACGCTGGGACCAGCCTGAGCCCAGGTCACTGCACGGCACACGAACCATTCCCTGTCTAGGAGACGCTGCAGAAATGAAGACCAAAGCCACCGCTACCGCCACCAAACAACCACCAACACACTAACACACCACAACAAAACAACCACATCACAAGCACATCACCACCACCAGACCACAAACACTACCACCACATCACCATAACCACGCCATCAAACCACCACCACCATTAACACACCAAAACAACTACCACCACACACATACAACCACGAGACAACCATCACACCAATTGCCACACCACCACCATACCACCATTACCACCACACCAACACGACTACAAAACCACCACAACTACCACCTCTGCCACACCACTAGAAAAACCACAACCACACATACCATCACCAAAATCGCCACACCACCACCAACACACTATCACCAAACCAACAATAACACCAACACCACCACACCACGTTCATAAACAATGTACCACCACATCCACAACACTATCATAAAACCACCACCACCACATAACCAAGAACACACCACCACCATCATCACCAATCCACCGCACCACTACAATAAGTAGAGAGAGAAAGAGGAAATTATTGGGGGGAGAAGTGAGAGACACTTAGATTTCAGGGGGGGGAGAGGGGGGGGGGGGGTAAATTTTGACGGCGTTAAGGGGTGGTAAATTTTGATTAATTTATATCGGGAGGGCTGCATGAGAAGCATCCAGTAGCAACTTGGAACTTGGGAACCATCTCAGCATTTGCTTGAAGACAGAGGAAAACCAAGGCCGATCGCAGGACCTCCCGGATGCGCACTGACTACTAGCCAGCGGTCCGGCAGACAAAAGAGGAATTTATACGACCCCTAGGTTTCCCTAACTCGTCCCATGGGCTTTATTGATAAAGTCAGGTACATGTGGTGCAATAATACAACATAAGATGGTGGATGTAGATCATCCGTGTTTCCCTGGTCTTCTTCAGCTGTTGGCTTCGTGGTCTGGTCCATGGCAGGGCTTCCGCTGGAGCGTCCTCCGATGAACAGCTGGCTAAAATGGGTACAGTTTCGCCCAAAAAGGACTTTAGTTTGTGCAGGATCAGTCCCCTAGTAGGGCCAACGGTCGCTTGTGTTTGTCATAAATGGGGTCATATTGACCTAATTGCCTGATTTGGGAGTTCTCACTTAATCGACTTTTAGCGTAGAATTTATTTGCTAGCTTCCTGACATGGTTTCGGAACGTCTCCATGCCAGTTTGCTTATGTAAAATGTCGATTGCCGTTACCCTTGGGAGTTTCGTGATAATTCTTAGTACCTTGTTCTGAAAAACTTGCAGCTTACTAATGTGTTTTAGCCGCGTATCTCCAAGTAGGGACTGCGTACGTTATTATTGGGCGTAGGAGAGTTTTATAGATTGTAAGTGCTAGGTTAATGTTGATGGAGGAGGACTTGTTAAGGATTGGATAGAGTTGTCTGAGCCATGGTTGGCTCTACAAACTGCTTTACTTATATGTGATCTGTAGGTGAGTTTGCGGTCTAGGATGACGCCAAGATATTTGACTTCATTTACCCGGGGGATAGTTGCTCCAAAGATCTTCAGGGGAGGTACTTCGCTAACACTTTGTCCAGAGAATTTAAGAGACTGATTGGCATGTAAGGACATGTGAGGACTGAACCTTGTCCGACTTGGGAAGCATGATTATTTTTGCAACCTTCTACTGAGACGGGAAGTAGTTGTTTGTTATTGAAGCGTTGAAAAGCGTGGCTATGAATTTGAGGGCTGGTGGGGGATATTCTGTATGCCATCGGAACCAGCTGCTTTCCGCGATTTGAGATGGCGAATTATCCAGCCTAATTCTTTGTAGTTTGTTTTTCTTACCGACGGTGCGGGGGGTTGGGTTAGAAAATCCCTGACAGTGTGCTCAGTCTGATCAGTGAAATCGCGGTCTAAGTGCGTGATGGTCGTAAAAATGTCCTATAGTGTGTCTGCAAAGAGGTTCACCTTTTCGTCATGTGTGACCTCGAATCTACCGTTACATTTCAAGGGGGGTTGCAGGTGGTGCTGTTTGTTAAATTTTTTGTAATTCTCCAAATATCCCCGTTATTACTGGTGTCTAGCCCTTGCAGCTTACGTTGTCAAGTGTTGTTTAGCTGATTTTTAATGGCCGCGTTTATTTGGTGTATTAGGGCGTTTATGCGGGGGCAAAGTTGTGCATCCTTTGCCACGTGGTTCGCAATTTATTGCGTTCCTGGATTAGCAGTCGTGTCGACAGTACTATTTGCATGGAACTGGAGGTCCTGGTTTTGCTTGGAACTGATTCATTGATGGCTAGTTGTAGCACGTTGGTAAGGTGGGTGACTGCGTAGTCTATTTCCGGAGGTGTCGCGTTGTTTGCTATGAGTGCGGTGTTTAAGTTGTTGTTAACCACAGACTGGAAGAGTTGCCAGTTAGCGGCTTTATAGACAAACGTGGTTTTCGGGAGGTGAGTTTGAACTGGGCCTCTTATTGTTAGTATGACAGGTTTATGATCTGAGTAGGACAGAAAGCCTAAGGTGTTGATATCATGGTAAGATTGGACGTTGTTTAATACCACGAGGTCAAAGACTTGATTCGGAATAAATTGGCAATGAAATGGATTGTTGGTTGGCTGCACGAAGGACTGATGTGTCGGCGTACCCATTTAGGTGCTGAAGACCAGTGGTCTGCTCCAGGCGTTGGTCACACGCATAGCCGGAAAGTTTCTGTTGTTATAACTTGGGGGTCTGGGGAGGGCTGGCTGTTGGGCAAGGGTTTTCCCGTGGCCTTCTTTTTGTTAAGCCTGCCCTCTTTTTCCATAAGAGCCTAGAAAAATTGAAAGCTAGCCGCCACGTGGTAGAATTGTTGACACCGCGCGCACTGAGGCGGGACGGTCCGAGTCCTGTATGGCTCCACTTTGGTTTTAATTTAGCATAGACTCTTCAGTTCTAATATTTTATGGGTTTGGGGGATGTTCTCCAGTTCTAAGACATGCATGGACAATGGGTTCTTGTCTCGCCACGCAGTCATGAAGATGACGTTCTGGACAAGAAATCCCATTGCCTGCAGCTCTTCTTGTATGACTTTGGGAGGGGCGGAGGGAGGGATCCATTTGATGACGGCTTTGAAGGGTTTGGAGTTTGAATTCTGAAGAAGATTGAATGGCACTTTCTTGTCTTTGAGGGATTTCTGAAGATTCAGGTAGTCTTCAGTGTGGACGTCTGGCAGGCTATACCAGACTTGATGCGATATGAAGTGAATCCT
>NW_019059705.1:1084359-1106007 GCF_000696155.1 Zootermopsis nevadensis | reverse complement strand
AAAGTCTTTATTTAGCTTGGTCATGTCGCCTTCAAAGTTGTAGTGGATAACCACGATCGGAATCTTGTCCCGTGGTGTGGTTAAGTAGGTCCCGGGAGATTGGGATTTCGAGGCTGTTTGGGCTAGTGGTGTGTTAATGGCATCGAGCGACACCGAAGCTGAGACCCCCTTCGCCAAAAGCTTTTTGGTTTTCCGGGAGATTTGGACAGTGAAGTCCTCGTCTACCTGGATCCCGTCGATCTCTGCGGGTTCGGAAGGAGCCCGCTCAGACACTGGGCCTGCCTTACTTGCAGGAGCGTCCCTGAGGTTACGTGTCGCCCTAGTACCGCCCTGGGAACAGTGGATGTCTGCTTTCACAGTTAGTTTCTGTGTGAGTGGCTGCTTGCAGAGGGGATTTGGTTTACTTGTGGTGTTGGTTGGTTTTGGGCTGGTTCCTGTTGGTGGGCAAACCCCAGATTTTGGCTAATTCGTCAGAAGAGTCGGACGAAAACGACGTGTTTAAGTCGTCAGAGTTAATCGGTGATCTCCGCGTGTGTCTAGGTTTTTTGGACAGTGTAGTTTTGGTGGAGATGGCTTTTTCTTTCAGGGAGTCCGAAACGGAGGTCTTTTTGCTTCGAAGTTTTCTTGGTTTGACGCTGGGACTGAAAGGGCCACCAAAGTCAAGTGAACGCCGGAATCCGGAAGGATCCAACTTAACTTTTGGTTTTGTCATTAGTAAGGTGGGGCACTTATCGACACCAACTTACTAAAGCGGGGGAGTGATAGTTAAGTAGAAGCCCGTTCGCACCAAATCGCCCCAGCTGGGGAGGGTGTGACCAGAGCTATCACCTCGGCGTATGTTATCACCGTTAGGTTTCAACCGTGGTGTCTCCGCCGGGTAGGCGTGGCGTGTGCAAGTGACCGCTTCTTATTCTCTTCGGCGTGCGGGGCTGGGCGTCCAATGCCCGCACGGTTACTGGTAGATCCCACGCTGACTGCTGCTAAGCGACAAGGGTACGATGTTACCTGCTCTGCTGCTCGCAGGCGAGTGTTGCCACTACAATACGACCTCAACCAACACATAAGTAGCACCACCACTTTAACACAAAGAGAACCTCACTAAAAACACAACCACATTACCACCACATAAACAATATTACCACCACAGCACCAAACATCTCACCACAACCAAAATAACCACACCACCACTACAATCAACACATCTCCGCCATTACAACAACACCGCCACCACCAGACCTAAACAAGACTAAACCAACAACTCCACAACAGCAGCACAACAACACCTTTATTAACACCACACAAGAAAACAACCACAGCATCAAAACAAATACGCCACCTTCATCACAGCACGACCGTAAACAAATATCACCCCTACAAATACAAAAGAGAAGCTAACAACCAACATCACCATATTACCACAACAAACAATACCACCGGCAAAACAAAAAAACACCATCGCCTATAGACCTCCACCACAACAAACAATACCACCGGCAAAAAAAAACACCATCGCCTATAGACCTCAAACACAACAGCAACAAATTCACCACAACTTAACAAAAACTCCCACAAAATCACAAAGAAACAAACAGGGCACTGGACGCTACCGGACCCAGTCTCTGACGCAACCGGTCTCTGCCGGACCAGGTCTCAGAATCAGCCGAACGCTGAATCTGGAGGTTCGGGTGTCTAGTGGAACGCCTTACAAAATTCGAAAAAAAATCATTTTTTTAAAAAAGTTCTAAAATTTCATATAAGACGAAAAATACCTGAAAGTTCTAATTTCAAAAAAAAATTGTTTGAAATTTTAAAACAATATTGCGCTGTTTGAACATTTTCCAACATTTTTTGATTTCTGGAACATTTAGAAAAATATGGACTTTTTCAAAATTATCCTCAACCGGTCTGTGCCGAACAATGTCTCTGTCCGACCACATCCCGGAGTGACCTCATCTCTACCTGACCCGGTCTCTGCCGACTCGGTCTCTACCTGACTCGGTATCTGCCGTACCCGGTCTCTGGTGGCCACGGTCTCTGTTGGACCCGGTCTCTGCCAGTCCTGGAATCTACCGATCCGGGTGCCTGCAGGAACGACTTCCAAATTTCTAAAATATTTTTTTTTCAAAACTTTAAAAAAGTTCACAAATCTCATAAAAACGAAAATAACTTAAAAATTGGAAAATTTTCAAAATTTTATTGAAGTTCGAATTTTTTAAATATTTTTAGTTTTGTGCGCTTTTTGAACATTTTCGACCATTTTTGGTTTTTTCGAATTTCTTGGAAAATAATAAAATTGTTTTCAAAAATTTCTGCACCCGGCCTCTGGATGACCCTGTCTCTACCGTGCCCTTTATCTCCCGGACCCGGTCTCCGCCGGACCGAAGTTTCTGCAGGACCCCTTTCTCGAACTCTCTGAAACGCGGCCAGGCCGACAACCAGCCTCGCAGACACACGGTTACGGAGACTCTGGGCTTCGCCGACTCCTGGCCTCCCACACACCGGGCCTCGCCCACACCAGTCCTCGCTGACACCCAGGCTTCGCCGAGGCCAAGACTCTGCCGGTCCGTGTAAGTCGGGGAACGACTTCCGAATTTCGAAAATTTTATTTTTTAAAAAAAGTTCATATATCTCAAAAAGTGATAATAACTAAGACAATTTTTAGAAGTTTGATTTTTCCATTTTTTTGGTTTTGTGCGCTTTTTGAACATTTTCCAGTTTGGAGTTTTTGAAAATTTTGAAATTTGTTTTCCAAAATTCTCCGCACCCAGTCTCTGCCGTACACTGATCTCGGCCTCGCTGAAACATGGCCACGCCGAGACCCGGCCTTGGAGAGAGGCGGCGTCGACGACCCGGGGCGTCGCTGACACATGTCCTTGCCGACACGCGACCTCGTCGACATCCGGCCTCGCCGAAAAAAAGGCAGCGCCGAGACCCGACCCGAACCTTGCATGCTCTGAACTAAGCACGGGCTGAGCATGTTATGGGCTTGAGTGTGAACGTGCTGTGCATTACTAAGAATTGGCTGGGCTAGATTTGGCACGGTACAGCCTTGATTGAGCACATGCTCTACTGGCTTGGGTATGGACTATCCTGGAATAAGCACGGAGTTTGCTGAATTGATCACAGGATGGGCTTGGTTGAGCCCAGGCTGGTTTGGATTAGTCACGGTCTGTGCTGGATTGGGAACGGGTTTGTCTAGATCGGGAACGGGCTGAGGCGGATTTAGAACGGGTTTTGCAGTTAACGGTCTTGGTTGGTTTTTTTACGATGTCGACTGAATTGGTCACGGTCTGAGCTTAACTAGTCATGGGCTGGAGAGGACTGGACCAGGGACGGGTTGGGCAGGACTGGGCAAGATCTGGGCTTAATTAGGTACCGTATACTGGGCTGGTTTCGGCACGACCTTGGCTGTATGTAGGCTCGTCTATCACGGGCTGGGCTAAGCAGTGGCTGGGCATGGGCTTGTTGTGGACTGCCCTGGGCACGGGCTGGGTCGGGTCTGGTCTGGAATTGGGTCGGGCTTGTTTGGATTGGGCACGGAGTAGATTAAGAACGGGGTAGGATAGATTGGATAAAGGATATACTTGACTGATCAGGGACTGGGCAAAGGCTGTATCGGCGGAGACGGTATTGGTATTGGTAGCGGTAGTGGTGATAATGATGGTGGTGGCGTTGGCGATGATGGTGACTATGGCGGTAATCGTTCCGCGGTGATGGAGCGGGCGGCGGTGCCTGTGGCGATGCGTTGCCGGTGACCGTGCCGGTGCTGGTACTGGTGGTGTCGGTGGCCAGTAGACGTCATTGGAAAATATGACGAGGAAGTGTTAGGCGATCTGAAAAAAAAGTGTAATCAGCACAAGTCGAAGAGATCGTCGCAATCACTAGTCTTTCGAACGAGTATAAACTATAATGGAATGCGAAAATGACTGCAGGAAGATGAGATTCCTTCCAACCGATGAGATCTGCGCAAAGGATGCTGACAATGGAAGAAATACGAAAAATGGAGAGGTCAGACTGAGCCTGAGATCGGCGAAAGCAGCTCCGGAAGTAGGAAGCCTACAATATCTTCGCAGATTTAACATATTAGAGAAAGAGAATGAGATAGCCAAGATCCGATAAAACCGGAGAAACCTAACACAACCTAACCTTATAAAACCTATCTTAACCTAAACTAACCTAACCTATTTTAACCCAAACTAACGTAACCCAACCTAACTCCCAAATGTAACCAAACATAGCCTAACCCAACACAATTTAACATAGCCCAACCTAACCCAACCTCACTTACGCAACCTTACGTACCCTAACCTAACTCTACTTAACCTACACATACCTAACCCAACCTCTGTCACAAAACAAGCAATCGTACAAAATCAACCTAACTAAACTAACCCGACATAATTTAACTATTCATTAACGATGTGAACGGAGCAAGACCATGTTATATGTTTAAGTGGCTCTGTTTAGTGAACTCCGATGTGATCGGCCGAAGACGAATAAATCGCAACGAATCAGACAGTGGACATTGGCTTGTGTGGGCGGGATTAGAAATTAAAACGAGAAAGAGCGATCCGATACAGTCTGAAGAAATCGACGTAAGCGGCGCAAGCCGAAAAGATCGTCGTAATATGAAGACCATGGAATGAGTAGAAACTATCTGGGAACGCGAAATGAAAACGAGCCGATTAGATCGGCGCAAGCCGATGAGATTTTCTCAACTCAAAGACAGTCGAAAATGGGAAAAAAATGCAAAAACACCATGGAACTAGAAAAAACTATCGGGGAATGCATAAACGAATACAAGCCGGTAAAACCTAACCGAAACTTACCTAACCTAACCTTACCCAGCCAAACCCAACCTAACCTAACTCAACATAACACAACCTAATGCAACTAAACCTAACCCTACTTAATCTAACAATCATATCCTAACCACACATAACTTTACCAACCTAACTCAAATACCCTAATCCAAACCAACCTAACCTAATCCAACCTAACCTAACATTATCCAACCCAACTTAACCTAACAAGAACTAACCTAACTTAACGAAACCTTAATCAACCTAACCTATCCCAGCCGATACAAATGCAACCTAATCTAACCCAATCTTACCCGACTTAACCTAACCGTATCTAACCTAAACGAACCTATCCTAACCAAAACCAACTTAAATTAAGCTTCCCATAAATTACTATCTTCTGGGTTGTTTAGCCATGTAGTCAGGTAGAAATTTACCAATGTTACAGACGTCCTTGCTGTCTCCGTCATCCGGGAAATTAGAGATAGCAAGGACATCTGTAACGTCGCTAAACTACTAACAGACTACACGGAGTAGCAACCTAGAAGGTTCATCGTCGTCGTGAGAATCTGTAGTCTTAATAAATAAATGATTTTAAAAACTCAGAATTCACGATTGCAGTGCGCTGATGATGCTCTGTCGTAAGAGATCTGTTTGGTTGCAGTCCACAGACTAAACGAACGATTCGGCAGCCTGAGAACTCCAAACGGAACGCGACATTTCTGTGTGGCGGGCCTGCTTATCCCGCCCCGGGCGTCATCTGTTTGTAATAGACTAGATGCACAAGCAGGCAAGGAAGGCTGTCGGTGGTCGCCGTTCTGTGTTTGCGAATATTGGCCCTAAGGGCGACATGGTGGCCACACCGGTTTCTAAGTGAAATCTCGGAAATATCTCTCGCCTGTTTCCTTAAAGTGTGAGTCAAACTGAGAGATATCGCCTCTCTCAAATTTGGCTCGGTTATAGCATGTTTTGTTATGATTCGTATCTGCTGTTATTTATTTGAATGCGCGTTCGATATTGGCGTTCTTTACTCAATTCGCCGCAGGCAATTGCTAATTTAATTTTTGTGTTGGAAGGTTAAATTAATTGGAGACATGAAATAAAATCAAATACGGAGTGACAATTTTAGAGGTTTACAATGGAATGTTGTTAATAAACAAACACAGGCAAAGCACGGAAGAGAATTAATAACATTTTCTGGTGATCATCACAAGTACTGAAAATTTCTCATCTGCGGAATTGTTTACACTTTAATTATATTACTCTGGCAATTAATCTTGTTGCTCTTTTGATCAAACGGCAAATTCAATGAAACTGGTTGACAAATTAGAAAAATAAACTGATACGTTGTCTACCGCACACGCTGTTGAGTTTACGCGCGGAATTCCTTTGCTGCGGTTTCCATACTAGAATTAATTAGCGTGTAGTTTTGTTGCAATAAATTAACTTTTATTCCGGCAATTATATTCTATTCTTTGTCCTTGTATGTGCGTGTGCATAAGGCTACATGAACATATTCGAAAGCGACAGGTAAATGAAAATGTTTAAGTCCGAAATTTAAAAGAATGACATTTTTATAACAGAATCGTCAAGTTTCCAAAATTTAAAAAATCGTCTTATAAGTAAAAATAGAAATGTTGTTATTAACTATAGTGGTACTGATGGTGGTGTTAGTAGTAAACTAACAGCATGTCTAAGAAACGACAAAGCGTAGATAATTTTTACAATGGTATGACGAAGAATATTTAGTATTGAAAGGACAAGAATAGTAGTAATAGTCTGTAGGTCTATAAATCGATAAATTGGGATAATATATAGAACTAAAGCACGAATGTAGTCGAAGTTTAGAGATATGAAATGTATAAGGAAAAAATATTTAAAACAGAAAGGCACATATCCATAAAATATAAACGAATTAAGGGAAAAAAATACAGTTCTAGTGTATAATTCTTGAGAATTTGGACAGTAATTGACTTTCAAGTGAATCAAGTAATATTTAGACGAAAAACGTACTTCTATAAGCTACAATAATACAGCCGAGTAATATAGATAACACTTAAATTCATATTTCAGAAACTTCTCTCCGATAACTAAATATGATGAAATACAATTTGTCTGACTGGAACATTACGGAAACATAGACACCGCAATTGGTCTGGAAACAAAGGAGAAAAAAGTTGGATGTGAAGTTACTTAGTACCTCACACATAGGACTATGTCCGTCCTCATTTACATTTTAAAGGTCATTGGTTACTGTAAACAGTCAGTATCTCTTCATTTTGTATTTATAAGTTTTATAAAATTCTCAGTGTAAACAGTGATTATTTCCTCAACAGCATTAACCACATTCCACGTGTTGTGTATTTATTTCGCTGTACTGTATTCACTAGAGCCACGGTGGTTTAGCGGTTAGAACGCTGGCCTTTGTTGGGCAAGGCCGTGGCCTAGGCAACACGGAGTTTTCCTCATTGGCATCCCAACAATTACTCCATTCACGCACAGAAGAAGGCAATGGCAAACCGCTTCTGGATCATCTGCCAAGAACGTATATGAACAGGTCCCAGTCCGAGAAAAGGATGGAAGGATCCTGTTCATATGGACCTGTCGTCAGACAGAACACTAAATAAATAAAACTGTATTCACTATCAGTCTGACCCGGTCTTAAACCTGTCCATGCCAGCTTTCGTGTTGACCAGTCTCGTCTGCTAAAGCCCCCAAATTTTCCTACAAGCAATAAAGTTGGCGTTCTTAGTTTGAATGTCTGGGTTTTAAAAGCAACGGAATGCACTGTTTAGTTGTCAACAGATTTGTATATACATATAATATGTAGGGAAGGCCATTCCATAAGCTCACGCTGTCAGTCCTCAGCCAGGAGGCCGGAGTTCGCGCCCTACTCGTTCCATGTTGAATTTATAGCAGAGAACGTGTAACTGAAAGAGGTTTTCTTCACATTCCTTCGGATTTCCCCTGTTAAAACCACTCCACCGCTGCTCCATATTCGTTCATTTATCATTTGAAGAAACGTAAAAAAGGCGCTTTCGAGGTCCACTTCCACACAGACATAACACCAAAACAATTCAACTCCAATAACACGTATGTGTTTCAAATGGGGAGACAAGGAATGTATACAGAATTTTAATGGGATATATTTTTTAAAGACGATACTTGAAAAACTAAGGAGATAAGAGGACAGTGTTGTCTTGTATGTTTGGAGACATAGGTTGTAAGCGTCGGATGTAGCTCAAAATGCCTTGGATCATGTAAATATTAACATATAAAAATGGTTCATATAACCTATAATTTTTTGGCATGAATGTATTGCTAGTAAGTATAGTACACCACATTTAAAAAAACTTCACTTTCAGCATTATTGACGTTGTGGCCATTTAGTACTGACGTCACAGTGAAGTGAAGGCGAGAGATTGTTGTGTTCATGGCTGTCTAAAATCGTCACCTATTTTACAACCCAGCTCTCACATATAATAGAATGTTAGAAGTAAAATTTAAACCCTTGCACACAATAGATGTTTGCCCCCATTACAAAGCCACACTGAAGCTAAAACGCCAGTTCTAATATAAAAAGACCAAGTCCTTATTTTTTGTTCCATAAAATGTCATTATTAAGACAGGGCAAAAGACTTCCTGTTTAGAACATCTGCGCATGGAAAGTTGACAGAGGAAAATGAGTTACAATGTTGGAATCACTAAAGAAGTTAATTTATTGCAAATTAACGAAATGATGCTATGTTTTATAGTTCGGAACTCTCTTAGGCACGCGTTGAATACATCACTTCTTTCTGTAATTCCATTTTCATATTGAATCGCGTTGAAGGAAGTGAAGGGACGGAAGGAGAAATAAGTTTCGTCCCCCGGTTTACGATGGAAACTGATAATTGTAAATTTATTATGACATCGCTCAAATAAAATCAATTATAAAAATATATTTTCGTAATATAACATGCGGTTGTACAGTTGTTGAATGCTCAAAATAGATACGTACGAGACACTTTCATTGAATGAATGTGAGGCAGTGCATTCAAGCAGGCATTTGAAATGAATTTCTGCATAATTGCGACACATCAACCTACTTTTATTTCATGAGTTTCTGGTACAGTAATATCTGTGTGTCTGTCCCCACTTAATAACTTGCGGATTTTCATCAAAATTTGAATGAACATCATTGCAATGAAGGCATCAGGAATTGTAAATTTCCTATCAACAATTATTCCTACATATGAGAATACTGAGTGATATCACCGAAGGCCAGGTTGAAGGAAAGAGAGGACTAGGAAGAAGATTGATACAGCTAACCGACGATCTTAAACAAGGAAAGAAGATGACGTTCCAGGAATTAAAACAAGAAGCCGAGAATAAGGAAAACTGGAGAGCTCTTTTTGGGCAGAGCAATGGACCTGTCGTAAGACAGAACACTTAATAATAATATAATAAGTGGCCATTAAAACATCTTAATTGGGAGGGACAATATTAACACTTAATTAATTGTTCCAAAATTTTGTGTGGCAAAATATATAATATCTATACCGATTATTATGTGGAATGTTAAGTGGCAATAGCACGGGGAAATTTGACAGTACAGGCTATTAAAGTTGATAATAATTTTCAGCATATGTAAAATTTTGTTTAAAGGTATAAACTTACCTGCAAATTTTATACGAAACGAAGAAAGAACGACATTTTAATGCCATGTGACAAATTTAACTAAATAAACGAAAATTATGCGTAGATATAAACAAATAAATTACATTATTTATTTATTTCTTCCCTCGTCTTAAAGACTGTAGTGTTAAAATAAGATGTAAATAGGCCTTTACATTCTCTCCAAATGTTGTTGTGTTGGTCGTGACACATATTTTTACTAAGAGGTTCGTAAAGGCTAAGAAGGTTATTACATTTTATGACTAAAACGTGGGCCAGAAGAAATATGCATTTATTTTAATGTAACCTTAAAACTTGGTTTACGTATTGGATTCAGTAGGTTTATAATAGGTGCTCAAGTAGTGGTTTAGGTAGATGAGTAAAGAATAATCACAGACTGAGGGTATTTGACAACACGTTGCTGAAGTGAACATATGAATCTAAAAGGGATGCAGTGACAGGGGGATTAAGAGAACTGCTTTATGTGTATACACATAATATGTACACTGTTCATAAGTACTATTTTCACAATTAACCGAAGGAATATAAAATATGCTAGGTGTAACACGAATGAGAACGATGCGTAAAAAATTGGCTAGAAAGCCTGAAGAAAAGAAACAACTTTGAAGACTTACATCAGATGTAAAATGTAGTTCTAATAAATAGGGTGTAGATCCACGTGGCTAATGATTGAGACCGACCTATCTCTTGTGAAAACAGTAATGAACAGGACACGAAACAAATTTTTGACTACCTAGCAGACTATCGGCTTCATGCAATTAGTTTTAGTTGGACTAAATTGAGAATTAACAATTTTAATTTGTACGATTACTTTTCCAAACAGTTGCAAAATATAGCAAAACCTAAAATGCATTACGGTGTATTGTTACGGTAAAATTATTTGTATGCTTTGATGTTACTGTAATGGCATGGTTCGGTATTGAATTGAAACCAAACTATTTCCTTTTAATGACTGTTCCGACCTCCCATTCAAACCTTAACCGCAACACGGAACACGAGCAGTCTTCTGCAGCGTCTTTGCTACTTCACTCCGAGCCCCAACGGAATAGTTCTTCGCCAAGAGCCATCGTAATACCACTACATGGATAACTTTAAGTAGCTCTAAGTTTCAAGTGCACTTCGAAAGTATAATGTAGATGGCCTTGGATGCTCAAGAGTACTCAAAACGTCACTTATATTTTAGAAATTCCTTTCGTTAAATAACGTTGTATAAAAAATGTTACTCTGATTTGGTCCTTTTACAATTACGACAAAACGCAATCAATGTTAATGGGTAGAATACTGTGAGTACCTAAAGTGTTGAAAAACATTATATATACAAGGTGATTCAAAAGGCTTGGGCCAAACTGAAGGAGCGTATGGAGGAACTCAGATAGAACAACTTTCGAAGATGAATCCATGTCCTCCGAAGTTATCCTGAGTCAGTCGAGGTCATTGAAGGTAGGGAAGTCTGATAGCATACCGCTGAAATAATCGTACTTTTCTATTCTCTTACTAGCTTAATTTTGAATCACACGTATGCCGTCAGATTCTACAGAGGCCCCTGGGCTGCTTACATTGTGTCTGTGAGTTGATAGTGACTGCTGTATTGCTGCTTTTGTTGTCTCGTGACTGACTCAGGATAACTTCGGAGGACATGGGTTCCTATTCAAAATTTGTTCTCTCTGAGTCGCTCCATACGCTCCTTCAGTTTGGCCCTAACGTTTTGAATCACCCTATATATATATATTTTATACTTATTTCACATATCAAAACCCTTATCACATATGTTTTTATTTTACCGTGCATCAAATTAGTAGTCTTCAATTATTTGTATCGCAACCGTACAAAACCTACCAATACATTAGTGCAATCACACTGTCAGAAGCTTCATACGAGCCAAGTTCCATTTCGATCCACATTTAATATTAAGAAAAAATCGGGGTGTGGCTGTGTCGGGGACACGGCCGTGGGTTTTACGTGAATACGTCTGCGTTAGCGGGTAATATTTTCTTTGGGATATGGGAATGAAATGAATGTAGCGAAATGGATACATGGCTTTTATTTAGCATAACAAATATACAGAGTCATGCTCGCTCCGTCGTTTGCCGCGCGCGCCGCGTCGACTTTCGGACGTTCCCGAAGCCGTCTAACTCGTTCCGCAACGGACATGGCGGTACTGATCGATGGCTGATTAGACGTCCTTTCCGATGAGATGTGTTGCTTGTATTTCCTCTGGGCTTTTCGGTGAGTATGGGCCAACATCAAAAATTTTAAATTTTTCACGACTTATTTTTGATTTGTCATCGAGAAATATGGCTTAAATCGACAGATCTAGACGAGATCTTTCGTTTGGCACCAAAATCAGTGCGCTAGCACATCGGAGTCGCGAGATATACTGCCCGGACATTTTCGAACACGCCCAAAATGGCCGCCAGTCGCCGCGGGCCCCCACCCGCGCCTCGCTCATGCGCGGTGCCAACTCGAGGTCATGCTCGCATCATAGTCGTATACTCGATCGAACGAGAACACATTTATTTCAATCGTGTTATTAGTCACGAAGTTATAGTGTCGGAATGGATCACCCTGCAAACGTTACATCGCCGTTTCCGTCCTGGTACTCCATATGTCGGTCTGATTTTAAAGACGTATTCACGTCAAAATCGTAATTCCTGACTTGCAACCATCCTTTTAACAGAGCCCAGAGTAACATAGAACATAGTGAAAAGTTCTCTAAAGTTGCCTCTACTATCCGTTTCTGTAAAATAAAATCAGGAGATGAGCGGAAAACCTAACCTAGATTAGATCGTTTCATAGTTCAATATTCATGTGGTCAAGAAATTATCTGATTCTTGGAGCCGTCACTGGACCCCCTTCTGAGACATTTTAATCCGGTCCACCCATTTAGACACTGTTTATCTATGATTTGTTTTAATACCAATCTTTTTCTGCCTCCTCAGTCTTCCAAGCCTATATCTAGATCCTCCGACAATACTCTGTGTTTATTTCCTCAGTCCTCCGTATATGCTACATTTCGAGAAAGTAATCTTTAGTAAACCTATATTACTTTCGACCTATGTCGACATTTAATAAAGAAGAAATAGACATTATTTTAAATTCGTTCAAAATAAATAATCTGGAAATTAAAAAATGAGCTAATACATTTAACTTAAAACTTATCAACGCTTACTAAATTTATCATTTATATCACTTACAGTGCAAATGTTTACATCCTCTGTCTATACATGCCGTCAGGTTCAACGTGCAACCAAGCCTTTCTTCTATAGGTTTGTCACTAGATTCAATTAGTGAGATCAATACACGTCCCAGAAGTTGTGAAACAGATTTGTTAGAATGCAGTCGAAGTGAGAATCGAGCACAACAATATGAACCGCCCTAAGAGCAGCATATCACATCGGTACTGTATTTTTCGTTAAAATAAGTTAACATTATTGTCGGTAACCGCGTGTTATAATCACGAGTAGCTGTGACCTTATTGACAAGCTATTGAACTATAGGCTACACTACACGAACACGCGGTTTGTAAATGCTTAACTTTCGAATACAATGTAACTAATGTTGTGAATTCTTGTGGATTTTCATGCACGTCAGTATAACGGGTGCCATGTCAGGGAGAGCAGAAAAGTAAAATTTGCTGTGAAATTAACAGAGTTGTGACAGGATATGCTTAAACTAAATTAGGGTCATGAATCATTATTTTTCTCCAAGATGTATGTGTCACTTGTCAGAACGGGATGGCGCGTTCTCAGGTTCCGAGTGGATAATACCCCAGACATAAACAAGAAGTAGAAAGCGGGTAATCGAAATAAAATGGTCCTCTAATAAGATGGGTGAGTGGGTGGACAATTCCTCGCCATAAAAATCTGTCATGTTATAAAATGTAACATAGGACTTCAGGCTCTGACAGAATATTCAACGTTCTATCTATCACAGGACATGGACCAGCAACAAGCTGTTTTTAACATCGTAACGAAGCTTTGGATTTAATAAAAGACTGGAAATATTTTTACTACCTGGACGGCTATAAATTTCACTCTTCTTCATGGAATGAGTTACGAAATTAAAAAGTGTAGATTTGGGAAACAACTTGGAGTGTGGTTGAAGTCACAATTAAAGTAAACTGATAGCGATTGTACAAGTTATTCAAAAAACATGTAACCTCAAGAAGCAAATGGCTTTGAATAAAAACATAATACTGTAACAAAAAAACATCTTACAATACAAATACAGCGTTTGTGTAACTTACACCATGGGCTGAACTTCACGACTTGAACTGTTACCCAGAACTGAAATGTGACTTACATGTTTTCAGCAAGGTCAGGCCTCAGCCCGCGAAAATTCAGAACCGCTCGTAATGGTCGCTGACCAAGAAGGTAATATTGCCCAAATGGCAAGGTTTTCATGCTAAATTTCATTAAAATTCTTCAGTATCTTTACATGATATAAGGATAGGACGGTTACGCAGTTGCTGTTACAACTAGGAGCCTGTCCTTGCTTCTAAGGAAATCAGGGTAACGTTCAGAGAACTAGGACCTACCCAGAACTTTTTTACCGAATCGGAAAGATTGCGGATTTATCCGATCGTATCGACGTTACGGCCAATGCTGTAACATGAAAGACATAGGAATTCTATTCTTTAAGGTGAGTAGACAATTTATTAAATGAAATGTATTGTTACAGTTGGTTTATATCACAGACCTTGCATTATATACATAGGACGTAACACTGCAGCTGCCTTGTTTGGTTTCAATATTAGGCTTCGAACAAAGAGCCTTATGAACTGACAACGTTGTTGATAATAACTATTATAATCAATTGCATACGTTCCCTCAACTCCCCCCTCCCAAAAAAAAAACAAATTAAACATTAAGATATTACTGTCTTGATGCTACCATTTAGTACAAATCATATTTGAAAATTTCTGTTTTCCGTTTAGTCACTTTTAGTGGCTAGCGTACTAGATCAATGTTCCAAGGGTCCTGGGTTATATTACCACCGTTACTTATAATATTATAAAAGAAAATAACTGGTGAGGATACTTTAGGGCAAGTGTTTCGGAAAAAGGGGACTGTGAAAGGATTTGAAAAAGTATTGGCGGCTTCGAGTTTTATTAATATTTTGGTGATACTGGAGATATGGTAATGTTATAATGATTACGTTTGTCATTCTCTCTCCTCTTGTAACTATGATTTTCTGAGGTAAAATTTCTGCCATTAACGACTGAAGATTTAACAATCCTATGTGACTCACTACGGGTACAAATAATTAAGTTACAGTTACCATAAACTCTATATAAGAATTTAAGAATTCTGAGTGTAACAGTTGTAGAAACATTGAAACCAGCATTGAAAGTATCGACCGAAGTAATGGTCATTCATAATTGCTAAAGCTGAAATATGAAGAATATTTATTGAAGTTATCAGAATTTTCATTTGAATAAATTACAGACTAATTAAGATCGATCCTAGAATCGTGTGAATTTTGGGGATGGAAGCTTTGAAGGAGCAGCACTTGAAAACTTACATCGTGTAATAGGACGCAGTAGCTAAATGATATTCTGTGTAAACAGTTTTCTTGTTTATAATAAAGAAGGGGTTAAAATAATTCGATAAAAGACTAGGTTTAGGATCTTTTAATTCTCTACTTAACCGAGGTGCTCGCTTGCCACTGCTGGGTACACAGATGTAAAAAAGCATCGTAACAGTCCAATTTAATAGTTGCAGACCACGATTTATGAACGTTACCTTAGTTAAAACAAACGCTGTGACCCATGGGAAGGTGAACAGACATGCAGAGATGGCGTCTACTAATGAAAGCAATGCTCTCTCATTACTGTAACTTTAGACCTAACCTAACCTATCTTTTATCGTATTTCCCACGCTTGGTTGAAATGTCGCAATGGCAGATGGGTAAAAATGAAAGCGAAGCAAATTGAAAATTGTTGAAAACTATAGCATTTTCTCTCTCCTATCCTTGCTTCATTCCAGTTTCTCATCCAAGTCTTCTTTGTGGTGGTATGGGCGTTACTTCTCCTTTTAGCTGTTTCTCAGTCAGATCGTGACGTCATGAAAAGAGAGCTCAAAGAATTTTAAAACATCTGAACTCTGAGACAGCAGGAGCAGAGAGATGCTGTCGATGTGGAAAGAAGGTAGTGTCTCCTGGGGTTGTCGAAGAATTGGATAGACGCGAACAAGTCACATTCTTGTTAACAGTTAGAACGTTCAAGTCAATCCCTACTTGAAATCTACTTTACGGACAATCATTAAATCAATCACTTTTATGTTCAATCTCTTACATTTTTCATCCCCTCACTTCGTTTGTTCGTCCAATAGTGAATGTGCGTTCCATTTCTTTACAGAGATATTACGTATGAAGAAGTCCAAATTGTACGCAGTCTAACAAAGATTGGAGAGACCTCTCTCAATTCGGTGTAAACATATTTTTCAAATGCGTTATTTGCGCCTAATATTTGACATAAGTTAGAGCTTTTCCCATTTTTCTTCATGGATCTTAACGTAAAGTATAAACCTAATTAAGACTTCAATATTTCCTGAGAACGTTTAAGAAATTATAAATTTTAAACAAAATAAATTTAAAAAATATCTGATAATCTTGAGTATGTTTATAAACAGCCGTCACAGTGGCCTCGTGGTCTGAGACGTGGGCCTTGTGTCGCTTGGTCACTGAGACCGTAGGTTCGAATCCCACTCAAGACATATCCATATCCGCGTCTTTCTGTATTGTTCTGTCCTGTGTAGAGGTAGAGGCCTTCCGACGAGCTGATCACTCGTCCAAGGAGTCCTACCAAAATGTCTATAGATCAAGCCAACGAAAGTTGGACCCCAGATGCTCAAGGCACTGAAGAACGGGTCGCCTAAATATCGTAAGTATGTATGTTTATAAACTTAACAGACTCATAACAGGGGGTTTGATATGCAATAAATTAACACCTCACTATTATATTCACATACAGGACTAGATATTTCACGCAGAACCTTACCTTAAAAATTTCTGGGTATAATTTTGTATCTTTATGATCGCAAACTTCAAAATGAAATTTTAATATTTACTTCAGGTAACAGAACAACCCAAAAAAATTTTCCTAACCCTACACCACGTTGAAATATTATATTTCTGTAATTTATGTTCGAAAATGGCATCAACAAATCAGAGAAACAGAATGGCAAGTAATGCATTTGGGGACACTGTGTACTCTGAAATGAAGCCACCTTTCCACGGGTGTCATTTTTCAGAGTCAAATACAGTCTCAGTTTTACTTCATACTCTCCCTTGTGAGGACTAGTTCAAAATGAAGCCACTAATTTGAGGCAACAGCAGTGCGAAATGCTGAGGCGTGACACATGCCACCTCGGTTGTGACAGATGAACACTGGAGATCATGAAATGCAGCACAGGCTTGTAAAATAACTTTCTTCTTGAAGGCTAAACGAAGATCGATTCTGCACTACAGAATGGCCTGAGTCTGTACTTACTTGCACAAACAGCGTAATAAGAAGGAACGACAATGATTTCATGTACCTTCTGCATGTTTCACCTTCAAACCTACAGAATGTATTTCGAAGACGATCAACTAGATAAATCGTCAAGATACTGTAATTTATATTGCTGCGGTTTCGAAGCTGAATGTACATTTAAGGGCCTGCCACTGGACTTTATCTTAGGCCAGTTGAATCCAGTCCTCAAACTACTACTTTAATATCATTTCAGTACCCTAGGTCTCTTTCTCGTATTACGACAAAAAATTATATGTATTTATAATGTTATGAAGTAAATTTACCACGGGTCAATATGGAAGTAAGTTACCCTACTACTTCTGACAGATAGGGACTTTTCATGAGCAATTGTTGAGTTCACTCGTCTCTTTGTGAAATACATTTCTTTCGACGTAAATAGAAATCGATTGGTTGGTTATATTCAATTCTGCAAAGGCAGTAAAGTATCTTCCATGATGACGAGAAATCTTCTCCCATCCCCCAGCTTGGAGAGAAGGAAGTAGAATTGAAGATAGAACCGCATAACGTCGGCAAGAACAGCCCCACAATCCGATTGCCAGCGATCGGAGTTGCCACAGTCGACAATTTCGATACCAACTGGCTATAAGCGAATACTTCATTATAGCAGGGGGACCAATGACCCTAGAAGGGCCGGAGTAGTCTCTCAACATATGAAAACTGTACATTTTTACGATACTTCTAACTAGACATGCTTCTTAATGTCAATAAAACAGAAAATGTTTGTTCAAAGCACAACGAAACTGTAATATAGATAACTTTTTCCTTATCAATGGACATGGACGTGTTTTATTTCCTTAATTTTCAGCATTTTGAGATGAGAAATGCATACAATATATTAATCGAAAGTCTGAAGGAAATATATCACTTTGGAGACTTACGCATGCATTGGAGGATAATATTAAAATCGATCTTCGAGTTACAGAATACGAGGCTGTGGACTGGGTTCTTTCGTCTGAGGGCAAAGCCTTGTGGCTGGTTTTATTGTTGCATGAAAGGCAAAATCAGATGAGCGGTTATTAGCTTCTTAAGGAAAACTATATTTTTATTTTTATTTGTGGTGTTCTGTCTGACGACAGGTCCATATGAACAGGATCCTTCCATCCTTTTCTCGGACTGGGACCTGTTCATATACGTTCTTGGCAGATGATCCAGAAGTGGGTTGCCATTGCCTTCTTCTGTGTGTGAATAGAGTAATTGTTGGGATGCCACGGAGGAAAACTCCGTGTTGCCTAGACCACGGCCTTGCCCAACACAAGTTATAAATTCGGTCACCGCCGGGAATCGAACCCGGGACCCCAGGATTACAAGGCCAGCGTTCTAACCGCTAGACCACCGTGGCGGTAAGGAAAACTATACCTGGTTTTAATTATATAAGCCTATGAATTTGTGATAAAATGTAACAAAATAACAAATACGGGATGACGCAAACAGTGTAGTGACTAGGTTCTGTGCTGTACAAAGTTCGTCCCATCTCCAGGGACCTGAAAATGTGTACAGAGGGTGAGAGAGCTAGCCTACTTCTAGTGCCGAAATTAAGAATGAGTGGAGCTACACCTCCATTCCACGATATGTCCACATTACGTGGTACTTAGACAGACATACAGAAACACATTGTTTTCATTTAACGTAATTATAAGCCCTTAAATATGACAACATACTCTGTGACTGTTTACAAATTAATATAAAACGAAAATGATAATTATTTTTAGACATATTAAATGAATAAAAAGAATGCATGTAAGCATGAAATCTAAACATAAAATTTGTGACGACGGACTTGAGAGAGGGCTAATTCTGTTTAAAGTGTGCAAAAGCTTGAAAAAGAACTGACTTGCTCTTGAGAATATTAAGTCCATTTCATTCCAGTGCCTGATATTTATCTGCAAATTTACTTTTACGAATCAATAAAATACTTGAGAGAACTGATTTTGGTTTTTGTTGGGTTTGCAGTGCCACCTAACCTAAACGTGAAATGGCAAATCAATAATATCTGTCATAGGAACACTGTTCCAAGACATCCACCTCGAAAACAGGCGTTTTAAATTTCCAAGCAGCCGTCTCCTCAGAAAGAATCGGCATATCGCAGGCACACGAGTAGAATAAAGATTAGGCTGCCATCTTCAGTGAGCGGAAGCAACTCGGCACGTGAAGGGGCACTGTTGCAATATGCATTTAAAGTGTTTCATTTTCGAAAATCTTTTAATAGGTAGAATTCTATGAAGTTAATTTTAATCCATTGCGAATACAGGAATAAAATAAATTTTGTATCAGTTAGACAGCTAAAAGAAAGTTCTTAAAAGTGCCCCGAGATCTGAAATCGATACACAGAACATTGCTGAAACATGTCACGAGGATTAGAATGAAAACTATCTAAATAAATTATTTCAAAATCAGCTACACATAATTTGTTAATCCGTAAAATCCAATTATTGAATTTGATACGAATAAACACCAAATTTTTTCTATAGAAACTACGTCTGAAAAGACATATTAATTTTAATTACTGATACGTGAGCGTGTAGAAAGAAGTGCATCAGGCTTTCAAGTCCTTCTTAGTGTAATAAGATGGACGGACGGACAGGGTTGTGACAGAGAAGTAGATTAGAAATATACACACGAAGAGATTGATTGATTTCTATATAGAGGGATAGAACGTGCAGGATTTAAGCTTTTCATGTTGAAAAAATAGAAGGAGTAAAATATGACCACCGATATGGGCAAAGCGAGAATTTTTCAGCAGATGATGTAGGCTTGTACTTTCAACTTATGTTCAATTTTGATATTTGCTAAGCTCGAAGCAAAATTTGTGTGAATTCACAGACGTTGCTATGTCTTGGCTCTATTAGAGCAACGTCTATCAGTATAAGTTACCATGGCAGCAGAAATTCAATTCATAAGCAACAAATGAATTACCGCATGGTAAAGAAAAAGTCAATATGTTATTATAAAACTTAATTAAACAACCACATATGTCCATACTGTGTATTCTTAGATTTCGTGTGACTCTGAATAACGAGCGATTACTTGCATATACATCATTAACAAACTGCTCCTTATACTGGAGACATACTGTTTACTCTTTGTGAGGAGTAAGAATTATGGATCCCCTCATTATGAAGTGTACTCCAGCCTCCTGTCACTTCATCTCTCTCACAGCCACTATGTTTACAAGCATCCTTAATCTGTGTTGTTCCTTTAACCTAAGACACCAACAAGTATTAAGTTTATAACATAAATGTGTACTTGTAATAATAATAATAATAATAATATTTATTACCTGTAGCTTTCACGGAACCTGAGTATAATGAACTCTTCTTGGGTTACCAGCCGTGCCAGGTGGTTGAATTAAGAAAACACCAACGTTTCGATAATCATCAATGTCACGGGGGTACTGAAGTTCTTGAAGACCCGTCCATGTTCTACACATACCTGTCCCAGCCCCGTATTCATGGCTGCAAGCTAGCCAATAGGGACTGGTGTGCGAAGTGACATGCTCGCTATTTTAGCCCAGTTTCCCGATTTGATAATATTTTCGTCACCAGATACCAGGCCGGGCTTGTTATCCAATGGATGGGAAATCCAAGAACCTCACTACCCTGAGGACGAAGACGGCGGTGATGGGTACGGCGACTACGACCAGGACGATTCTGGAAACGTTAGTTTTGTCTCCATTCAACCACCTGACACCTGTTGTAGCCTAAGAATAATTCTTTATAGTAACAAGATTCGTTTTCTTGTAGACCTTAACTTCTGTTACACAAGACCTTGCAATGCGTATAATATCTTTGAAGTTATGAAGGCAATGTTAATAATCTTACTTTGAGTCACCTGTCGTGTATTTTCGTGTGTCCAGTCCCTTCCAGAAAACAACCGACAGTCCCTTACTAAAAATAATTTTAATTTTATTCCACAATCTTCCCCGGAGACTCTGAGTTATTCCTACGGAGAAATAAATAAAAATGCTTCATATGAACCAAGCAGTACTTAGAAAGATTTACATCTGTCGTTTTTCCTTGCCATAATCCCTGTGTACAGCGTCCATCGCTATAATACGCGATGCTTTTAGATAGTTGCTTGTCTGTTTTGGTGTTGGATGGAACTCAACAGACGTACTACAGGACATGATCTCCAACGGGGACCATAATTCTAAATGTGACATTCAGTATTCCGTTGCTTGGTACGACAGGTTTCATTTCCCATGAGAAATGCCAGCCGCCCTATTGGAATTTGAATGGCCTTGGCCGAAAGTTAGATATGCAATTGCGATTCAATATGAAGCCGATTTGCATAGGGGATGAGGTACTGTGACACACTGGTGCAAGTACCATCTGTTTGATTTGAGTTATGGAACGATATGACGTCATAATCACTTTGCGAAAGATGTAGAACATTCCTGAACATAAATATACAAGTGTGCTTGTACATATATGCGTATATTCGACTGTGCATGTTTCCTGAACATTTCTAATGTGACCAAATTTTAAACAACTCATGTTTTATAGGAAAAGCCTTCGTTTCTGTTCTGTTGAAGCAATGACAACGCTGTTAATATTTTAAATGTTTTCACTACACGGGGAAAATCATTTGTAAAACTGATTTCTTTGTTATAAAATAAGCAAACAAACAAACTATTAA
>NW_019059705.1:1049292-1084240 GCF_000696155.1 Zootermopsis nevadensis | reverse complement strand
AAAAATGGCACTAGTGTCATTTATAGTGTTAATAGTTTTTTGCTTATTTTATATTCTAATACACTACACGGTATGCAAAGATTTAAGATGATTTCTTTGTTGCTTCAATCACTCTATTCTTTCTAATCCATTCTCAAGGAGCGGTTACGTATTTCATTTAAAAACTCAAATCTCTTTCAAATATAAAGAAATTTACGCACATATGCGACAGTTTGTATTTAAATATAAACAAGTTTGCCTTATAAAATCATCAATACAAACAAAACTGTTTACACATTAAATACCACTTTGTGCCAAACGCGTTTCCATCTTCGGAAGTTGCCAGTAAGAACAATAAAAATGCATTGTGCAGCTCTGTGCATTAGTATTTTGATAATTACACGAAGTTTTTCTAATGTTATCTCAAAGTTCTTCACATTTAACAGTTTTAATCGAAATGTCACCGATAACGAAATATAACAAGGTCGTTATTGCAAAAGTTAACGCATTAAATTCTTTAGCTCTCAACCAATAAACTTTTCCGAACAGTTTTACAAATTTCAGAGGCTGAAATTGTTGAGATATATAAATCAACCCGCTGGAACCAGAACAGATGTATCACTAACAGATACACGTTTTGTCGTTAGCAGGAAGAAACTGCAAATTGTTCATGCGAGTTAAAATAACATATACCACGTTCATTTACGTTTAACTGATAACGATTCAGGATTATGACTCTAGAAACGGGTGTTCCCCTGAGAATTTCTCCATTGAAAGACTTTTTCTCGTGAGCATAGAACTAAATAAACCTACGTCACTTAAAGCAGTTGTGTTATTCTTTACAAATATAAACATTTCATAAGGATATTACAAACGTACAATTAATTGACCTTTTGGAAGAACTTCTTCTTGAGAACCCGATAGCTGTTCAGCTAATCAAGGAAATTCTCGTCTTTTAAAGTGGCCAAAGTTTCGTTACGGTGTTTACAACAGCCCGTTAATATTCCGTATCAACCACGTAAATACAGTCCACATAATTATTTACTATTTTATTACTAAACTTAACATATTTAATATTATCCTCCCACCTACACGTGTTCTGGAAATTATGTTCTTTAAAGTACAAGACTATTTTATGTTTTAATGAATAAGATTCATTGGAATGTTTTTATACAATTTAAACTGCCCGGTTAAAATAATAAAATCTTAAAAAGCATAACAAAATTTTATTATTTTACCCGGACAATTTTACATGTATAAAAACCTGTCAATATCATAAACTCATTTTAAGATACCAGACAAATAAATGCTTAACGTAATACACTAAGATAACCTGACGCAGAACGACAGGCGTCTGTCCAATATAAGAATAAGCTTCATCAATTCATAAATCTGTTCTAGTTTGCATATATAAATGCGAGATGACCACAGTTATCTCCTATTTCAGATGCAGTGCGAATAGGATGATAACATCCACACATATAAAAGTTTAATAAGATGAAGATATTTGGCGGCAGTGCCGCTGATGAAGGAAACACCGCAACCAGTGCAGCTTACTGGCCGTAACGTGACGTCAGAGTAGCCGGTAATTATCTTGACTGTATACTGGACTTATATTTCAGACTCCACTAACAAATCAGTAATAAAAAATTTAAATTTTAATTTACGGCGCAATTTAGCTGTTAAAATGTGTTTTGAGTTAAACAATCATTAGCGTGTGCAATAAGTCAATATTAAAGGAAAACAAATTTGAAACTTTTACGCAGAATTATAGTCAAATTTCGGGTTTCTCTTCAAAATTCCATGCTCTGTGTATAAATGAACGCAATATATTTGGTGAGGGCACATGAGTATTCTGCAAATTTAATGTTAAATTGGCGTTTCAAATGTATATACATTGATGAGTTGTAGTTTCAGTTTAGCGGTGAATTTAATTGCATCGTTGCAAATGCAATTTTCATATAAGCAGAATATTAGAATTCAGTTTCTCGTGGAGGCGAGTTTGATAATGAGACTTCTCGGACATTGTTCCCTGTAGTCTCGTAGATGTTGACAGACATTTCGGAGGTGCCAACTGCCTCTATCATTAGGGCGAAGAGACCTTTAACTTCTACGAAACTACTTGGTGCAATGACCCAAAAGGCTGCACATATTCTGATTAAAAGACATTTATAATTAATAAATTACTACTAATAAGAGAGCGGTAGACAGATGTTGACAGGTCGGGATCAGAACCGGGGACCTTTAGTATCAAATAAGACAGCTATTTCGTAAACTGCGACATTCAATGACACAGAATGACGTACCTTTCTTCAGGAAGTGAGTTACGTGTACAGTACCTAACTCAAAATTTCCTTCTGAACACTTAAAACACTTCTTATGCGTTCACAGTGGTATTACCTATGAACAATAGCGGAGCATCATTCATTTTATATCAAGATCAGAGCCAATTTAGTAAACGGCAACTTCTTCAGCGTTGACACCAACTTTTTCATTATTCGTGGAGCAGTGACCACGTGCAGACGTGAGATGTGCGATGGTCACAGCGGCTAGATACCAATTAACCGATTCTTCGCTACGTACTTCTCCATCGTCACATGTACGTCTCCACGTGACTGTACTGGTTCAAAACTGTTTTATTCAGAACATGGAATCAAAACGTGACCGCTCTGTGACGACAGAATTACTTGGTGGGAGTCCCATGGGATTGCGATTTAGGAAATATTTTTCGTACCACATGTATTGCTTTATCCCGTCCGATGGTACAATTATGTAGACCTTACCATAAGTGCCACCTGCTTTAATAATCAGTAAAGCTGCACTTTGCATTTACGTGTTCTGTATGACTCTTTAGTGTAAATGGCAGCAACTTACGAAAAACAGCATTAAAAACTGATCGTTGTAATGGAGAACTGTGGTGTTTTCTTTGTGGTGCGGACAGAATTCCTAAATATTGTTTATACGAGCTTATTGTTAAGAAGTTTGTATGAGAAATTTGGAGCGTTTTTATAGTTGAGATCTAGACTAATGAAATCCATACAATCGAGGTTATTTTAAGACGCTTCTAGTCACTGGCTAATCAATTACGCCTCTCCTTTTACAGAATTCGGAGGTACATAACCGTCTTCACAGGAGCCAGCGATAACTCCTGTATTAAGGCAGATAAGTACATTATACACCGTCCCTCACTATTTACATTTTAATATTATTCTCCATCTACATCTAGTTCTTCAGAGCGTTCCAATATATTCGGGTTCCTGAAGTTAAGAACTGAACTTTAAAATTTTATAGGTATGGTCTGAAAAGATAAAAGAAAATCAAGTGTTGAAGAATATAATAAGGACATGGATTGTTTATAAAAGTATGGACATTCATCGGATAGACGAGACAGACAGGCTTACAAAAGAGAAGGAAGCTTACAGCCATGCATACAAAATGTTAACTTGAGGTGTATTCAGTCACCGTTTTGTAAAAATAGTGTTAGATATTCCAGAACTATTACGAGGAAGATAATGCCTGGTGGATTTGGAGGACTTTGTGGCCTGGAGATTATTTTTGTCCAGTTTGTGCTACTACACCCCCACCCCCCAATACCCGGCCCCTTTTCCCGTCGGCCCCTTCAACTCCCGAAAGTCCTGGTCGGTCACGTGACATTGAAATCAATATCGCTTCCCCACAGGCCACAAACTCACCCCGTTCCTGTTTGCCCTCACTCCCCTCGCCGCTATCACCAGCAGAGCCCCACCCCCGTAATGATACTTTCACAGCACCAAATACAAACACTGCTTAGTGCATATCATTTGCAAATCAATAGCGGAGTGCTGGAGGTGAAATCCTCAGAGTGGAAAGTGCTCTTCAGTGGCTGCCATGGACCAAGTCTGTGGTGGCTGGTGATAACAACCTTCCTCTCTTACTTGAACACACTCAAGAATTTCACACTGATTGGTCCTTAACGGGAGAGACAGCAAACCGAATCATGTCGCATCACGCCTTCCTCCACATTGAAATGGAGGTTGAGATAAATCTTCTTGTGGAATAAGAGTACACTCAACCGCGACACAAATGGGAGGATTTGCAGTATATTTCGTATACGTAATTACAATACACTTCTCACATTTAATCAAGTAATATGTAAATACGAGAGATGTAGAAGAAATATTTGTAGCCTTTTTATTAAAACTTTTGTCGTGTTTCTTTGCGAGCAAAGTCACCAAATATTTAATGTCCGCTCACTTGGTAAAGGCATTCTTGGTCGCTTGTAGAACACGAAGGTTCATTGCTGTTTTCAATACAGCCAGCCACTAATCCCTGTCTTAATCTAAAATAAACGTGTCTATTCCTACTTATTTAAGAATCATTCTAATATTATCGCAGCATCCATGCCCAAAAGGAAAAAAATATATAAACAAAATTCTAAAAAAATCAGACAACGCGGTGATTTTTAAGTCTGATTCATATTCTACCTACAGTGTGCAAGCGACAGTACGACGTTTTAGTACTACAGTGCAGATCAAGTGGAAATCCAATATAAACAAGTATGTATTTTGCATCTACCATTATGTTTGCTTTCGCTCCCATCTCCCGTGTTTTTCCCCCAGAATGTAGGTAAGAAATTCTGAAATGGTACGCTTAAATGTTGTATACTGCATGGAGATACGCTTTAAATAAGCGAATAATAAAAATGTAGTAGGAGGATTTGAATTTCGGCAAGGAGACATTTATATCACGTAGGCCTACAAACAAAAGAAAAACATATCTCCACACGGGAAATCCCTGATCACTTTTGTTTTCATAAGAACATTTACATATGCAAACAAGAGGACGAAAACATCCCTTCCCTCCCCCAGATGAGAATGGTACAGCGAGCAAATGATGCATAGTCTCTCTTCGTCGTCTTTACACTGCTGGGACCAGCCTCACTCCTACTGTAAACTTTGCTAGTATTTAACAACGCCAATTTATTTTGTCATCCCATATAAAGTTACACTGACATCAGGGCTACCCAACAGGGAATTCAATATGTATGAACCTGGATATATATTCACTGTTTCTACATCGTGCACACAACGTAGAATTGTTTCTATGAAAAATATGAGTAGGGTGATTAAGAGTAATATTTATATGTTGAACGGAATCATAGCGGGGAATTGTGATACGTAATAAGCATGAAGATGTCTTACATACGTATATGCAACAGTAAAAGTAAAGTTTGTCCCGCTATGCGCCATGTAGGCGCTTGGGGTGAGTGGAGGTATAGCTCCTCTCTTCCTTGACCCCGGCACTAGATGGGAGGTGAGTGGTCAGCATCACGCCCCGGCCGGCTTTACCCCCGAGAAAGGACCCCCCGGTACCCATTGTAGAGGAGGCTGGGTGGGCTCCAGAGCCGGTCTGGACGCAGAGGCTAGAGGAAAAATCCTCTGCCCCCGTCGGGGATCGAACCCCGGTCGCCCAGCCCGTAGCTAGTCACTATACTGACTGAGCTATCCTGGCTCATATATGCAACAGTGGATTATCATAAAATAGATAATACGCAGCTATCTGAGATTTGCAATTCTTATGGTGACGAAGATTTCGATAGTGGTTTTTTGGATTGTGGAGCCATGAAGATTTATGATCTGTTACCAGGGTTTCGGAAGAATGCGTCGCCTCCATCTTCGGAGTGATAGTGGACGTGACACGTTTCTCCTAAACGTTTGTAAACACCTCCAAGTAATTAAATAATTCATTTAATGAGTTTAGTTCCATTTACGGAGGGTTGGGTTCTTCTGGCACCGGACTTTTGAGAGCTACAGCTTAATGTCGTCATTCCATCATTATACGGAATTCAGCTAAAGGGAAGGAGATTTGAGACGATAGAAGAGATTCAGGCAGAATCGCAGATGGTGCTTGACAGGCTGACAAAGAAATATTTCCAGGGATGCTTCCAGGCTTGGCAGCGGCGCTGGGATCGTTGTGTTCACTCCCAGGGGAACTACTTCGAGGGTGATGGATGAATTTAATACCTGAGATAAGTGTACGGGTTTTTATACGCGCAGTCTGGAAACTTTCCGATCGCACCTCGTACAGTTTACCGTTCTCTTATAACCTACATCGTCCTCAATGAGGTATTCCTACTCGAAAGTTGATTTTTTTCACTTTCTTGTCATAAAATTTTTTAATGAAATTTGTAAATCATCCCCTCCCCCTCTAGATGAAGGCCTTACCCTCTTTATCAATCATTTCCTCATCCATCTAAGAACAATCATAAACCATGTTTACCCACTTCTCCTGTTTCTTGTAAAACAGTTTGATAATGCTTCACATTTCATATAAAATAACCACCCACAGCAACAATCATTAAACCAAAATCTGTTATACACCGGTTAAGGCTGTGTTTATCTCATAATCTGCATTTTAGTCCTACCAGAAAATCTTCAGTGATAACGTTTTAACATATAGTTCAGATGTAACACGTCTATACTATTAAAAATGTTCAAGTAACAGAAAATAGCCCGACGTCAACAATACTCTTAAAACACAGCAAATTAAAGTAAACGCCATGAAACGTTATCATTATTTATTTTCGCCACTGTAGTTTGTGAGAACCACAACGAAGTTATGTTTTGAAGACCGCTGCTCACAGCCTCCAGCCGAAAGAAATATACCTTCATTTGTATGTATGCTTTGCCCAAATTAAAAATCGTGACATTTATCGATTAATCCTAACCTTGAACAGTGAATGTTTCTTTGGATTTCGATTAAATTTTGTGCGTAATACTTTTACAACAACATAGTATAAATTATAAATGTTGGCGTTATCTTTCAGTTGAGTTCACTACCGGTTGACTTCAGCTGAGTTCCGTGGTGGACGAAGTGTCACTAAACCAGGTTTTTCTCCGATTTGTCGATTTTCCTCTGATAATCATCGGCACGCCACTGCTCTGTACTCTCATATGACCACCGCAAGAGATATGCGATAGCCGACCAAGCAGCACATAATTGTACCTTCGGTCCATTGTCATGGTTTTAGTCTCTGAAACGGCAAGTGAGCCTTCTCTGAATAATTGTGGTTTATCGTCCCCTTACAACTGATACCTGGTTACACGAGACAGAAGCCAGTCCGTGTTGTCATTGTTTTATCTTCTCATGTGGTCAACTGTACCAGTATTAAGGCGCGGGGCTAGTTTTAAGCAAAATATTAAAATAAATTTTACAAAATTGAGTCTAACGTGTACTGGATTCTTCTAGCCCAGCACTGGAGGGTTGATACGAATGTAGAAAAGAACTTTCGGATTTCATAAAACAGTAAAATTGTTTGAGTAGCTCAGAAAAAATAAGAATCTCAAGAAGAACTCGGCTATGTGGACTTTAATAAACAGAAACGCGCAGAAGCGTGTTTTCAGATTGAAAAAAACAACTTTCTGTTATATACGTACGCAATGTAAAGACCGAGTTGTTTGAAAGATATAACAGCACAGCTCAGCCTACAATTATGCAAAAGTCTTGGATGTGACCTAGATAAATTTGTGCTACAGAGAAACTTTTGAGTTCATCAGATTTATTCCACACAAATGAACGAAGCTTTAGAAGGTAAGTATAAAACTAGTCTTTTCTTTTCTTAGAAAATAAATTTGTAATTAGAAAGAATATACACAATTTTACCCTAATTTACATTTTACCTCAAAATTAGATATTTTATGCTTCTAAACTAGTTATTTTCATCAGACAATAGTATATACTAAAATAAAACTTGTTTAAAACTCACGAAGATTGAAAACCTTGACAAATGTAAAATGTTTTCAAATATCAGGTTCTGTGTACAATAAAACGACACAGTAAACAGTAGCAGTAAGGATTCCTTCATCTGAAACATTTACTAGAACAACGAAAAGTTGTGTAGAGGTTAGGCTAAACACATTCTTACTTTGCTCGAGGTCGCTCTTACACTACAGTACGTACAGTAAGTCACTGAATTAGAGTTCGGATCAATCCTTGGGAGGTCCCGGGTTCCAGTATCGACCAGAAGACTAGGTTTTTCGTGGTTTTACTCAATCCCTTCCGTATAATGCCCGGATAGCACCTTAAATCAGGCCACAGCCGCTTTCATCATAATTTTTCTTCCAATTAATCTTTGATCATCATCCGGTGTCGATACGTAGTATGAGCAACTGACACCGTCGTTAAATAAACAAAGATCACGTAAATTTCACAAGAGACTATTGCTGAAGTTTCTTCTTTAATTAAGAAAACGTATGTGGTCTTGCTACAAATCGATTCTTATAACACCTGAAATGCCTGCAAAGTCAGTTCATCCATCAGCCAATCTATCCTTTTGTTACATTGAATCTTTAACAACGGAGCCTGGGATTCAACCTAAAAAGGAACGTTCCACCCTTTGTAATGAACCGAAATGACGTTGGTTCTCCCTTCTCGCGACTATCTTTTACCCTTACTCTGTCTTCATCACGTTGGTCCAGAGGAAGTAGACCAATGCCACTAAAGAAGTTTTCGCCCCTCCCCAATTCTCTTCAAATACGTGTGTATGTTTTGAATGCGTATGACTCTGATATAGCTACCCCACGCACCTTTCACTTTATGCATATGACTTTCTATGGTTCAGAATCAATGCCTGATTTTTAAAATTAATATTAGAGTAAGACAAGTTCACGCAGTGTCAATAAATCCTGGGTATTTAATTTAGATGTAGAAACATGTAATAACATAAGTTTCTGTTCCCTGTAACGTGTCTGTCTGTAGTCGGTTAGCTCTGTCGTTAACAGTAAACTTATAAGGAAATAATATTTTTTTCTAATCTCAGATGATACGGTTACATTAGTCGACATTTTCAGCGGTCACTTAAACACTGCACTGAAATTAAGTCTATAAAACGATATGAAGGGTGTCCCAGCCCGATTACTTCAACTTACATGTATCGTCTACGTCATATCACTAGAAGCTCAATACACTAAGAAATTAAATCATACCAAAAAGCATTTTAATTCAAAATATTTCCTCTTAAATTACTATAGCTAAGCAAATTTAAAAAATAGTATAACGGTGTGTGAAAGAAGCCTGCATGGTATTGTGTTCGGTGAGTTAAATTTTGAAAAATGAAACACGGGAAACGTATTTCCACACAACATACGAGTACGTACGTATAAATGCATTATAATGACAAAAGCCAGCTTCACCGTCCAACCGCCTTTACCAACGAAGAAAATTGCCAGTTTATTTAGGTAGAGGCGGAAAAGATACTTCCAAATTATTTATCAGAGGCTAAACTTTGAATCGTAGAAAAAAAATTGCGAAGAAGCTGAATTATATCGAACGTCGTTGTCGAATTATAAGCACCGTTTCGAATCTTCCTCAGTATATTGAATATTCTAATAGATTCAATATCACCAAAATCAGGCCATGATCGCTTCCTTCCAAATCCGTTCAAATTTATTATTCATAAGTTACGTTTACCATTAAATGCAGCATTGTTAAATAAACCTGAATGAATGACAGAATTATTTAAGTTTGTTGTGAGTTCATATGTGTGTACGTAAATGTGAGCATGCGTGTCGATGTGTGTGCGTGCGTGCAAACTTGTTCCTATGGTTCGTAGAAAATGAAGTAATATGTTAGACTATTTCGTTTGATGTAGTACTCAGACTTTGCGGTCTAAAGGCTTGTATTGTTTGCCACAGCCTTGATTTAATCTGTCCATTCCACGACGAGTCCGGCTTGTTGCAGCAAAAACACGTAAAGGAGTTGGTTTGCATGGCACAGTACTGAACTGGTATAATTCTGAAAGCATTTTGAACTACAGGAACAAATTGAATTTGCTGTAGACGTGGATTTGTGTAGGTTTTTACTGAGAATAAAAAGAATTTTGAACTACGAAACGAAATGGGGAAAACTGCGTGGTATTTTCATAACTGAGATACAGAAATCTTTATTAAGATACGTATAAAAATAAAGCAGTGTCTCTACGACACAACAGATGATGGACGAAGGACGACTTCAGAAGGCGCACCTGGCACCGTGGTGAAACTTGAGGAAGTCAGAAGATTCAAAGAACTACGAACATGGGAAATAATGCGAAGAGTGGAAATCTTTAACTCACATCGAAGTGACGTCTCTCTTCGGATGCTGGCAGCTGCCAACGATGCAATTTGGGGAGGGGACAAACAATTTGGACCTATGTTGACTGTCTACTAAACTGAGGAAAAAGCTTTGCTGAAAAACTGTATTATATTTTTATATAACTTTATTTTCATTACGCATCCCAAGTGTTTTAATGAAGATAATTGAATTCCCTTTTTATTGTGATCGCCCACAGTACATAAGACTGTTAAGGAGAGTACTATTAATGGCATACAAGACTGAAAAGAAATAAATAAGAAATGAATTTTACCAATACACTAAAAAGACCAAGAGAAATACAGAACCCAAGGAAAAGCCTCTTTTATTTCAAGCATCAACAAGTTTGTGAAAGCATTCGCAGCACTGAAATACCCGGATGATGGAATCATTTCGTTCAACATTATGATAATAAACACGATTACTAATTTAAAGATCATAATTCTGAATGGGAACTAAATTTCGCACAGAGATCTGAAGAAATAAAGATGAAGATATTTTTAATCAGACACAATAACACTTCGGAATAAAAGACAGGTGAAATGAGAAGATAATGGAGAATATTATATTAATATCTTCATAATATACACTTCACATTATATAGATTTCTAATCATAAAAAGAATTTTAGAATATGTTATGTTTTGAGCAGTAATGAGGGTTTCAGGAAATGCATACAAAATAATTGTAAATGTAACACGAATGAGGTCAAGAATTTAACGGAAATTAAGATTAAATAAGAATTTGAAAAGGGGGAAAACACTTAACTCTAGCGTACAATAGTTGACTTCAGCTTGGCGGTAATTCTTCAAAACGAACCTCAGAATGAACAGCTGACGTATTCTCCTGTTTATGCACAACGTAATTTAAGATATTATCACTGTTGAATTGAATAAAACATGGAAAAAAAATTCAAAGTCGCAGCTATGTATTTATTTTTATTTGTGTAAAATTCGAAACAACTGTTAGATTTCAACATATCTTGAACAGACCTGTGTGTTCTTGACAGGAATCGATACGTCAGTATTACATGTAAAAATAATTCGTTCCTAGGTCTGCTGGAACTATGAAACATTAATTTCCATTGTAACTGGAGGGGTTTCTTCCTACTGAATGATGATTTAATCAAAATTGTAATATGAGATAACTGAATGTTAATGTGCGTTCATGACATATAGATACAATACGTAACAAATAAATTAGAGTTAATTAGATCTTATGATATATAAAACTTTATTTCTAACTTCTGGTTTAATTAAAATATTAAACATATTAGCCTAATGTCCTTAAAATTCTACTGTTTATAACGACATTTCATCGAGTACATAGGTTATATAGTGTGTTTACGCCCACTTTAACCCAAGATGGCTGTTTTCTGGGTTGTTGCGCCGTGTAGTTTGAAAGACGTTTCGATATAGGCAGTAAGCACCTACTCGACTTCTTAGCCAGGAAATTCTTGATATCTCAGATAATGTAGCGTAGTTTTGAACAGCCCTGGTGTAACTACTCGTAATATCTCAGGGAGAGGTTCAGATTAAGACAGAAGTACCTGGAAGTAGGAATGAATCGATAAGTGCTGATAACAGAAATGGGCCCGCCATGACTAAACCGTAAATTGTCAAATGTATTCTTTTCAAGAAGAACAACAAATGTATTATGTAATACTCTGACATCCGATGAGGATGACGTGGCCACGTGACAGAATTACCTGGGCGATACGACGTCCACCGAGAGAATACTTCTGTCCTGCAGGGAACCGACGAGGCGGTTGGTCTCCGTTCCCTCAACTCCACTGGGAAGAAAATGGGACAGAGCACCGACCTTCACTAGCTACAGTGTCAAGCCCACTCACGCCGAACAGAAATTCTTTTGGTCGCCCAACGAACCAGTTGCTCACTCTTGTGTCCGCTTTAAGAACCAAGTTTGTATAGACTCAATGCAAGTGTTTGGTCTGGCATTATTAAAAGAACAAATCGACTAAACACAGAATTACCTTTCATTGAATAATCCGATTATATACGCAAATGAAAATGTGCGCTTTTCTGCACATAGTTTCTAACGACGAACTAAGCACAGTTTTTATCTCCTAGTTCTGGCTATTGTGATACATACATTTAGGTTGGCCCTGGTACAGATTACCCTACCAGCTGGGATTATCTCTGTCAGACTGTTGAAACACACAAAACTTAGCATAATCATATTATAAAATCCAAATCCATCTACTCAGCTTGATGCGCGTCTAATTGTAGCTATACTTTATGATTGTGTGGGTAATATGACAATTTAAAAGCGTGGAACAACACTCAAGGCAGAGAAATCTCTTCCGAAATTGTAGTTTCCTCAGACCAAAAACTGACAGAAAATGAATTTAGGAAAGTTGGTGTTATCGGAAATGAAGAAATTATAACTCTCTCATGCAGTATCTTGTCTAAACACACTGAAGTATATGTTATTAGTTACATAAGTTCTTACAGGAATAATTAAAACATACTGTTACCAGGCAGTAACTGATGAATTTACTGTACAGTTTTCCTCATAATGGAACAAAAATTCTGGATAGGAAACACTGTAATTAATACATATTACTACAGATAAAATAAGTTAATAATGCCCTTTTATCTGTCAGAGTATTGTCAAGTACCACATTTAAGTACTTTGGCTAATTAAAAAGACAATACATTAAACTAATAACCTATATGTTTCCATTCACGGTATATTTAAATCACTGAATTTCTTAATGTTGCACGCATAAATTTAATCAAACCTAATCTAGGACTTATTTCCGTAATGTATTGATAAAACCAACCTTTTGGAAAAGTGATTATTATCTTCCGTACAAGCCGTGGGTCTATGTCAGCCTGGTAACCCGAAGCTACCCATGTCTTTGCATACCTTCTCTTACTTTGGAGCATGTACGAGTATTCGCGATTTATCAATTTCTTTTAATATTTCTTGATATCGCAAGCCATTATTCATCTTCACAGCTTTTCTTACATCTTTACCCTTTTCTCCGCTCATTCTTTTCATTCCACACAGAAATCTTATTTGTGCAGTGTCAAACTCTGATTGATCTCTCAGCTCAATGTGTCCCCGTACATACGACTTTCTTGGACCTAGTTCAACTGTTCTACTCGTTTACCGTCCGAAATGGCTTTTCACGTTTATATCTCCAAGGAGGAAAATACTTTTACAGAATTAAAATTAAATTATTTGGTTATTCCGTCAAATCACAATGTATTTAAATTAAGATAATTAAAATAATTAAAATATCATTCTGTGTTCCATATCGAATAATCGATTTACAATTGGAACAGTTACAACACGTTTCGGTTTTATTAAACCATCATCAGGTGTAAAATTATATTAAATTTAAAACTCAATTACAATTTTTTTAATTACAATTTTTTACAATTTTTTTCCGTAGTGTAGTTTTTTGGAGGTCGTGTCCAGATATTTTCATATAATGGATCGACTTTATTCTTTGAAGTGATGCTTTTGATGTTAACATCGGTCAGAGATGAAATAGTAGACAACACAGTTGTGTCTGGAGGTGATCCAGAAGTATTACCGTATCCGATCAAGGTTTATTACTGAATCGATTATTCGATATGGAACACAGAATGATATTTTAATTATTTTAATTATCTTAATTTAAATACATTATGATTTGACGGAATAACCAAATAATTTAATTTTAATTTAATAAATCACAATATGACGCAACTACACTATTTTACTTTTACAGAAGCTGATAGTTGCTGTGTTAACCAGCAAATTCCTCATCTTTTATATAAATTCCTTGGTTCATTACCGTGTATACAAGAGCCCGAAACCTGTCCCTATCCTCAGCTAGATAAATCCAATCCCATACATTCCCACATTCTGCGCGAGTATTTTACAAATTATCATCTTCCCTTGCGTGTCATTTATAGCATCTGGAAAGTAGGTCTACATACTTTTATGAATCTATGAAAGATTCATCATGCAACTATTTTAGATCGACGGCAATCTTTACCATACCTTAAAATATAAAATTTCCAGACAGTTAATTTGAAAACTACGTGTCTACCCCACTGTTATGGTTCCTATAACACAAAATCAGTCCGCCAAGTCTGACCCCATATGTCACAAAGAATCTAATTCATATCATCATGATATTGTTCAGCCTCCCTGATTTTTGTCTCAGTGTGCGAACATCCCATTATCTTCAGTCTGTGTATTCTGTTCTGTAACTTAATTAATTCCAAGTCTCGCGTCTTTTAGCTATGGAAAGAGCAGGTTTGTCTTAATAAGAACAGCGACACCTCCTGTTCACAATATTTCCGTCTCTCACAGCCCGAATTCAGTGACAATTCTTCAACAAGAAGCTGCAGACAAGTGCCACAGCCCTTTTCTCATCTCCTTCTCGTGTCCCTGAGTTGATTTGAATACATATCTGATCCAGTTGATGCTGAGGGGGATCTACTACTATTTTCATTTTATAAGCTCATTAATGTATCAGATCCATATCATCCCCCAGAATTCCCATCGTCAGTTTTAAAAGGATTTCCTTCTCTGTATAATAATTAGTGTATAACACTGCTACTCAAATTCACCCCATATACTTGTCTCTTTCGTTTTATCATTCCACCCTTACCTCAGACCATAACACTCCATTTCCGCTGTAAATAATGGTCCGCTAACCTCTAGCAGAGGTAGAAACTCCCACCTCACACTACAGCAACAAATCTATTTACTAAAAAATGGTACAGCGATGTCCATTTTCTTGATATAACGGCAACAATAAAATGGCTGCCGTAGCTATGAATGAAAAACATACAGTGCCCCAAAATTATAGCACGAAACGTTTCATATATTCCAGAAGTAATATGGACAATCGCACTGTTTTGTAAAACAATATATCAAGTTCTTATGTGGTAAAATTGTGTGTATGAGAGGACACACTGACTACGTAGTGCATGAAGTCACCCAGAGTTGTTTAAGCCTTCATTTCATCCGGTATGCAACATATAAAATAATTTAGTTTGTTTAACATTAAAATGCCCTTTTTCTGTAACATAATCTACTGCGAGTAAACATTCATCACAACTCTTTACGACAAAGATTCATAAAGAATCTGAGATAGAGAATGTTTTCTAATCGTTCAATATAATTTCTTCTTCTAGTAGGAAACATAATTTTTTGGCAGATTTTGATTGCGTCAGATAAGCTATGCTTCAGGTTTCTAAGTATTTAACCTGGACAATGACGCGTTGATTAAAATACCCTACTGATAGCTTTGTGTGGCAACAAACAATGGATAAAAAAAAAGCGAAAAGTCTAAATGTAAATTAATAGCTGCTGAAATACAATTTATGAGAAGAGAAATCTTGGATTGTTTACGAGAGTGGGGAAAACATTAAAAAACGAAAACTATGTTGGACAAAATTTTGAAATACAAGACCAACTGCATCTAATATGTTAACAGAATGCAATGAGACAGAATTCCCTATCTGTTACGGAACTACATGATTAAGAAGCCGATAAGAACCTCTAAAGATGTCAAGTGGACCATCTCCTTCACTGCTACATGATGATGATGATGATGATGATGATAATGACATTAACAGCCAATGCGTCCTAGTCATCGCCGTTTCCAAGATTTTTACCAATATTCTGAGTGTTACAAAGAAGAAACTCGTTTAATCAGTATTTTAAAGTAAATGTGAGTCAACCGTTTCTAAAATAGTACACCTATCATATGAATCGCACTGCGCTAATTTGACCAGTGCTGACAACATAAACAACAGAATGTAAATTGCAGAATTTTGTTGCACGGAATTCAAGTTAGTAGACTTGACTGTTTGTGAACATTTATTAATATAATATATTTCACAGGTTTTCTGGAACTCATTTCAGTAAAAATTACGTACAAAAACCACTAATCCGTATTTCTTTCGAAATGAATTTAATATGATTAAACTGCACGACGCAGCTAATAAAACATAACACTTCCTTTCTACTGTTCTTCGCTTCTAAAATATGTCAGAGCCTGATGACAATAGATTTGAATAGCTCCACGATTCATAGGACACTCAAATTGCAAGTTATTCTTAACGTCTGCTAACCATTTATAGCTGTTTTAACACAAGTAAAGCTGTGAAAACACAACACTTCGCACACAAACGTATGACGTGTAAATATTTTCATTAGTTTCCTTAAAATATAACTATGTTAAAATGCTGAGCGTTATAATATAATCTGTATTCAATTAATATTTGAATGGTAATGAACAAATCAATTTGTTCTCAAACTAAATTGCATGCATTAATCTTTAATGTTGTAAAAACAACAATTTTTAGTAATACGTACAGCAGCTGTTTGTTTCAGTTAGAGGCTATTGCTTTCTCGTTATTGGTTTTTGCATAGAGCAGAAAACATGATAATATACGCGTGGTATATTCGTATACCCGCTCTTAATAACAAAAAAGTTCCTGCGGATGTTTAACCAACTTATAAGTCTTCGAAAAGTGAAACAAATTAAAATATCGGTATTTGGGAAATTCAGGTTTCCATTTTCTACCGGAAATACTATTCTGCCCCAGGATTTTTGCGACTCCAGATAAATGCTGATACAGTACCTTAATGTACGTCATGATCAATTGAATTTTTTACAAATATATATTTATAAATCACCCTGCGTTTAAATTCTCGTTATAACGTGCACAGCTGAACATGAATTGTTATTAAACCAAGGAACAAATAACTTTTTAATTACTAGTGACTAATTACTGTTAAAGATATCTTCACTAGTGACAGGTAGAATTATATTTTTTCTGGCGTCTATATAGAATTTTATTTTATGGTATGATTTCAGGTTCTTGCGGTGACGAGTATGAAGGTGCTGCTACAAGAACCTCTGAAACGTCGGTAAACGTCTACCAGACTTCATTGCGCAACAACCCAAAAAGTAATCTTCTTATTTTATGTATCAGAAGATGATTTTGGAACTTGTACCACGTAACGAAGTTCATTTCGTACTGAGAAAAAATACGCAATAATATTTGTTTATATTCTCACATCTGAATTATTCTCGTTATATGTTCTCAGTTCAATATCTGACGACTGAATTTCTTTTTCTTTTCAGAATTTAGTTCCCCCCTATAACTTCTTCAGCGTTGTTGCACTTCTTGGTACAGAAAATATCATAGGTGTACATAACTTCCATGTTTCCACAATGAGCAGTGAGATATCCCGCGTCTCCGAGGCTTTCGATTGTAATACCTGGGTGAATAACGTGACGTCAAATTATTCCTGTTACTAAGCCATGTTTTGACTACAGTTAAATGCGACTCATGACGTTTTCTATACATAGTCAAATACCCCGGCTAGCTGTTTTACATTCTTCTGTAATTTTCAGTTTCCAAGAAGAAAGGGTGGATTTAACAAGTCAGTGATTCGGATACGTGATTAAATATTCAGTTCATTTCCATTTTATAACGTATATTTGTATGTCTAGGTGGTTCAATTAAACCTTGTAAGCTAAGAATAATTATCTTTCCCATTAAAACAGGAATAAAGCGCTTCAGTGTGAGTTGGATTGGTTCAGTTTACATAATCGTAATATTTACGTTGATATGTTTTGGGAATATGCGACTGACTTTACACCAAATAATTAAAATATGATTGTAGATAAAAGCAAAACCTTCTGGGAAGAAATTGACGCCTGTGTTCCTAGTAATGCTTAAATCTACATGGCATATAAAAATTATAACTTATGTACAATTTAGTAATCTTCTCCGTACGTAATTTCTGCAGGTACAAATTCCGAGTATGATAAATGTATCACATAAGACCTTAGAGCTTCTCATCGTCACCAAGATTGAAACTTAAACCATATAAAATATATTCTATAATGATGCCTATAGATGTTTATGATCTATTTTCACACAACATTCAAGTTAATATAATTTATCCATAAAGTCTCGCGAGTTGAGAAGACTTGTTGGTACCATGCTAACACTAAAATCAAATCAAAAAGCATCTGAAGTATAAAAAACGCTGGTTTTAAATAATGACGCTAGATAGCAATATATTTTATTCCGAAGTGTTGCTACCATTAGGCAGCTGCTAGAAATGTACGGTGACTGTAAGCAGGGAAGTCTCTGACGATCTACCGTTTAAGAGAATGTCGTTGTAATCCAACGTTTCGGAGAATGTATCTGACGTCATGGCACGAACTATAATGATGGAGGCAAAAGCAGTCTCCGAAACGTTGGATTACAACGACATTCTCTTAAAAACTGTCTACTTCTAAAATGAACGACGAAAACCTTGAAACATCAAGGATGAAAACGAAACATGAGAGCAAAAAGGAAATGAGGATACGGAAAATTGTCATTCCCTGTTATATTTTGCTCCGGGTTGAATGAAACCCAGAATCCCTCAATACGAAGCACATAACCACTCCCCTGTTATATTTTGCTCCGGGTTGAATAAAACCCAGAATCCCCCAATACGAAGCACATAACCACTAAATGGTGATGTTCTATGAAGTTGGTAAGGTGAGTAGACTTGTTTCATCATAGAACATTATAACCTGAGATTCTTTTTGGGTACAAAACATCTTCAGTTACAGAGGCCAAAGGTTACATTACACCGAAAAATTCTTCTCTGAAGTCCGGTCCATTGAGGACAAACCTCATTAGGACGTCGTCTGTCCGTGTAACTCATTAGGCAGTGTGAGAGCGGTCTAAAAATGGAGAATGCCACATTTTCTTGACAGACAAGTGGAAGCCGCCTAGGGGGATGAGCTAATCAGGCATGAGAATACATGAATATGCAAATTTCATCCGTACGCTCCAAAGACTCTCTCTCACCTTTTTGGATCAATCGCATTAGACCAGGCTCTGCACATTCTTTCTTTTTCTTTTTTAAGATCGTCTCTACTTCTGACTCTGGTCTGCAATCAAACTCATTAGAATAACAAATGAAGCCTATCGTAAGAGACAAAAGACGCTTTAAATACGTGAAAATGTCCAAAAGTCACGTACGAAACACCAATATCCAAGAACGTGTTAATATCATTACACAAAGCAGTGTTACATACAGAACACATATTAAGTGCTTAGTTTAGGTTAGAGAAAGCCAAAAATCAAGAGTAGTAATATCAAAATTAATAATAAGCAGACTCTCATACAAATTAACTGAAGATTTCTATTTCTGTTAAGGCGTTGACATCCACCAGGCAAGGACATTAAATTGTGTTTATCTGTATGAGGACTAATTTTGTTAAATAATCATTTGCATACCTAAAATTACAATGAGCGCGATATCTTAATATCTCACACCAATTATATACACTAAGTGAGATTTAATGTTCTCAGCGACGAGAATAAAGATGGTTCTTTTCTGGGATAATGCGCCGTGTACCATGGTAGATATTGACCGACGTTTCAGAGTAACGTACTGCACCCATCGTCACCCCGATTATACACGCATTAAGCTTCTCTGAAATGCCGATAAATATAAATATATATATATATATATATATATATCTTGTTACACGGCGCACCATCTCATTCTTACACTATATGGGATAATATTTTTCATTTTTAGTCAGTCGCCTCGGGGTCTTATTGATTAGAGTCACAATGTTGTTCGTTAGATATGAGCTGCACTATTTGGGATGGCAGCTCTAGAAACAAGGACTGACAACTACATTAAGATAAGTGCTGTAATACCGACTATGATGTGAACCGAAATCAAGATTGCGATCTACCAAGTTGCGACGCCCGTAGTCTTGAACGTCGTTACCAACTTCTCCTAGTGCTACTCGAATTTCATAATTCCTGAGTTTTGAAGAGACTGAAACAAAATTAATTCCGAACCGTCGATATTTAACATGAACGGGGCGAAATATTTTGATCCGTATGTTATATAGAGAGACCATGCGAGAACAATTAACAATACTCAAACAACTTTTTATAATATATACTTATAGTATAAAAACTTTTGCATCAAACACATTCGTAAACTACAAAACTCAAGCATTAATTTATTATTTTTTTAAATTTTTATTTTGGTTATGTATTAATTATGATAATCGTGATAATTTTCGACATGTATCTGATATACCTGTTCACTTCCTAACCACCACCTTCAGTTTTTCTTACTCAGGGATGGAGCCATTATCGGTTAGGTAACGTAAACCGGAGTGAGGTGACGTTTAGGTGGACCCTGGCTAATTGTTAATGGAGTCATGAGGACTTCTCAGGAATACGGGTATGCATTAAATCGTGCTGCATTTGAAATAAGCCAGTAATTATTATTCGAGTTGAAGTTCAGATTAAAAAGAGAAACTTGAATCACTTTTCTTCCCTCTTGTTCCTCGGATAAGTTGATTAGTAATTGGAAACTGATTATCCGCGCAGCGGCACGGAAGGGCGACCGCTGTCTACCAGCACCAAGCTGTCAGCGTTTTGAGCGTCACAAAAGCTAAGAAAAACGTTCTTTTTTAAAAAAAAAAGTCAGGTTTTAGTTAGTATAAATCTGCAGAATCTAATTGGTCAGCCAGATTGAAACATATTCCGCTTCTTGGTCGAACAACTATTTCAATTGAGAGCAATTCTTCTCCTATTAGCTGGCCACAGTTGGGCAGAAATATGGTGTGAGGGTGGAATATAGCCTTCTGGAAACATCTAAGTCGCCAAACAGTTTATGACCGGGGAAATTTCCACTAAGTTGGGTTGCCAGCCCATGTTCTGCGTAAAATGTAAATTTTAAAAGTGATCTCCTTCATAACTAAGATTATATCTTACGGAAACAAGCCGGGGCACGGTCCACTGACCTGCCCTGCGACGCTGAATAAAACGAAAGTGCGTTGTTGGAAATTATCTATCTCAGGATGCGCGAAACATGATCATGTCTCCAATTAAGGATTTTAATACAGCCTGTAGGAGGTTGAGCTATTTTAGGAGAGTTTTCATGCATTTTTCGACATTAGAGCTTCATGAAGCCCGATTCATAAAAAGCAACCCGGAAAGGGGGGGATTTTAAAAAATCCACATATATAACACTATAACTTCGCTTTTACTTAAGACTTATTTTACTTCACCGTTTCAGTAAAGGTTTTTGAAAAAGAAAAAAGATTATTTGATAAGAAGAATAAGCTGAATAGTTTGATGTAGCCTTAACGTTACAGATTTGTAATCGTAAAGTACTCGGTTAGCATTTCGACTGTGTCATGTGATATCTTCACAAGTTCTATGTAGTTTTACTCAGTCGCTAAAGCTAATTTCGGGATGTTGCCTTGATACATTCCACGATTGTCTTCCACCAAACCACTAACTACCTACTTACATACCTACCTACAAACTATAAGCTGCCTGAGTTCTCTCAATTGTAACATGTGGATATTTTGGGAGAACTGCGTTATTGTTGGATTTTATAAGTATACATTCTCACATTCAGAAGGATGAATGTTTAGCGATAGAACGTTTGTCGATTAGACAGATTTGTATAGTAATTTTGGGTGACTGTGATTAAATCTTGTGCTGCCTATTGTCTGTGAATCGCCATTAATATAAATATGGATTCGCAGGAAATCTTTTATAATCTTGCATACCACTTGAAGTTCTATTACTTCTGTGTTTGTATAAGAGTCATTAAATGATAAATAGATCAGTGAAAAGAGTAAAATAAATATTTGTGTAGTGTGTGTGCTATTTTAATATAACATTTCATTCGAAGACCCACAGATGGCGTCCTTGCTTCGTGTCATACCTCGCCATATATTAATTCTCATTTTCATTTGATTCTTATTAGAAGGTCTTCAATATTTCGATCACGTAAAATGTCATTGTAAATTAAATTAAATTTTAATCACATAGAAATTGTAATCATATGATGAACTAATCCAACAGAGCAGAGTCCTCATTGAAAACCTGATAGCTTCTCATCTGGTCTAGAAATCTCCCTCATTTGCAGCCTGAAGAATCAATACAGTGTTTAAAAGAATTCCCTATTATAGAACTACCCCGAGGCGGTTGAATTCATAACTCACAAGGCAATAGTCTGAACGGAGAGCGTGGTCTAGGCGCTGAATTTTGAGCAATTTTTTCGCACCCTTGCACAGCGCATCAGCAGCTGAAATTTTGTGTACAATTATTACTAGATGGGCTCTGTGGAATATCAAACTTTCAGGTGAGGTTTCGACATGACCAACAGGACCATTGCCTTGTCAGACTCTCATTTCCTTACGATCCACTTTAATATTAACGTCTCACATACGTGACTATCTTTCAACTGGTCTTTTTCGATAAATTTTACGATTAAAATGTTTTGTACGTTTTTAACTACCTAACAATATTTGGTAAAGAATTTTTACTGGTGCTTTTTTAATTATTTTTCTAACTTCGTTTAAATTCTGAAAACTTATAAATTTATTTTTACGATACTTTTGTCTTCGTAATACCATTTATGGAATAACAAAACAATAAAAATTTTAAGTATTTTTCTTCTTTTAATTAAAAATATACCATTACGACACAGAAATTGAACTACGTGAGACACGAACTCAAGGGAAGTGTCAATACAATTTCCTGCTAGCTTTCCAGAGCTCAGTAGCTTATCCCTTGATCCACTTCTCAGATCTGAACTTATAAAACTCCTTCGTACATTACAGATATGAAGAAATTGAGACAGCTTCGCAACGCAGTCTTTGTCACTTTAATTACCAATTCAACATTGATATATGAAAGATCCTTGTACCTAATCTGAGAAAGTGCACTGAAGTGTTAAGTTCTATCACACGATGAGCTAAAAATCACGATTTTATAGATAGCGTTCCCTAAGTTATTAGAACCGGCATTTATCCATTTTAATGTTAACTTCAGTTACTTCTTCTTTACTATGAGGCACGGGTATATATTCACCAAAAAAAGACTAAAATAGTGAGATGAAGCACTTCTATGGTTGAATACGTAACTACGCTAATTAATAGAAGCAAACAAGATGGGATGCTTGCGACACTAGAAGCCAGCGCACGTCTGACAAGTTTTAATTGGGCTTTCAAGGTCGTTCTTCCACCCCTTGTGCCTCACCGCGTGTTTCTTCATTTATTTATCTGCTTTGCTTCTGACACACGAGATCGCGATGTGATGATACCTGCCCCGTTAATCCACGGCTGTTATTATATGTCCCCCTACGAAGTGCCTAGGAACAAATAGGTATTATGCAATGAAGTCTTCTCTAGCGATCATCCATGTAAGATTTGGGGTCACGTGTAGGTTAACATTTCGCAGAATAACATTAGTTTAGTAAGATATTGTAAATGCGTCATATTGTGATTCATAAGTATTAAAAATATATTAAAATTTTTTGCCGTCAATCACAATTATAATAATGTTAAAAGATTAAAACATCATTTAACGTTCCCCATCGAGTACTCGATTACAATATAAATGGACAAGAACATCAGCAGAAAATGAAGACTATAAATCATAAAAAACTATAAAAATCAGTAATTCAGTGATAAGTTTAAACTACATAACACCCGTTGATGGCTAAATTATAGCCGAAACTAGTCGTGTAAGTTCCTATTGTAATCGAGTACTCGATGGGGAACGTTAAATGATGTTTTAATCTTTTAACATTATTATAATTGTGATTGACGGCAAAAAATTTTAATATATTTTTAATAATTAGTTTAGTAGTAATGTGATGAGTGACCTTTCTACTCGTATTATCTGATCCCAAAAGAAAACGTCCTTGAATTTAATCGCAGTAAAATCTTCAGTGTTTATTATCGATTTATTTAACAATTCTTTCACTGGTTCAGTCTACATAGCATCGAACAAAGGTTTCAAGTCACAAATACCGACTGTATACGAGAATGTGGTCATTTTAAACCATCATCTGCACTATATGTAACTGTAGAGCTTATAAAGTTCAACTGTAATGCATCTTGATTTTCAAAGAAGTATACGGGATCATATAAAGACATACATAAAATGAAGAAAGTTATTTATTTTAATTAGCTACTTATTTTGTATATTTATAAAATTAATGAGTACGAGATGAGGTAGAAATGTATCTCACACATGAAAGTTATAACTAGTACAAAATTGTAGCCGCAAAAGTCTCTGAATGATTGCCCATTTTATGCAGGACCCTCAAATACTCATTGTAGCCGCAAAAGTCTCTGAATGATAGCCCCATTTTGTGCAGGGCCCTCAAATACTGATGTGACGGATCTTCGAAATATAAAACTTTATTGATGAAATTTTTAAGATATAAGGTTTGAACAGAAGGTACACTTGTATCCTGAAGACAGAGGCAGCATGGTCCTCAGACATGTCGATAACCACCAACCAGACGTGTTAAAGTACAGAAAACAAAAATCTAAAATCTGTCTTCTTTGCTACATTATATCAATAATACAGACACGTTAAATATTGAAAAATGTTACAATATCCAAAATACAATTATTCTAAATAGTGTTTAAATAAGTGGATTACAGTTTTGAAGAAAGCTGATTACTTCAATGTTGTGAACAATAAGATCCCCCTGGTGATAAAATCAGTAACCTGCTATAAAATTCCTGTTAATATTTACTAGACAAAATGATGCGACATCTCAGAAGGTAGCCATTTTCATCCTCGATCCATAAGAAACAGAAATCTCAAAAACATAGTTATGTCAATATCTGGCGTTTTTCCGGTGCTGCGTACTTCTGGTGCAAATTAAAATTGTCTTTCCTTTTCGACATTTCCTTATACATTATTTCGACACAAACGTTCGTACCTAGAGCCATCCATTACAATTACGTGCCTCGGTCATATTTCCACACTTGTTAACATCGAAGACAAGGCCGCTCTTATATCACCGTACCAGAGCGTGTTTCATTTGGCCCGGCTTAATTAAACTGTTCGTCCTCAATGATGAGCTTCAAAGCAACTCAGATCAGCGGCATGAAGCTGTCATCTGTAAAAGCAACGCAGATACCAGGCTACACGCTCGACAAGACCAACTACATGTCAGGCACTTTGTGGTTTCCAAGATACTTCTAACATTTCACTCATTTGTGTTGGTGTCATGATAAAACAGACTGAAGACAAACACTATGCCCGGTGCCCAGGAAACCTGTGTTATATAACTGCCGATTTTGTGTGGCGCCACAGATAAATACCAGACATTTGAAAATAATCGGCAGAATTAATTTTAGACGAAATGGGGATACCCTGAGAAATAATTAAACTTAAGGTAACGTTATCCAGGCCAAAATAACAACAGCCTCAGATTTCTGAATTAATTACAACGCAACCTCCGTTTGAAACAGTTCTTTATTTGTTATTTAACTGTATAAGAGCTTGGGTCTTATCCGTGCTGAGCTGCTTAAAACGTATTTTAGAAAATATATTTTATCCGGAAACTTTTAATGATCTCCTACATATACGATATCCTGCCTAAGTGATAATGCCAATATAAACTATTTATTTCATGAATTAGAGACAAAAGTTGAACCATTGCAACATACTATACACTGGAATAAATAGAAACGTATGGAATTTTACTTTTCTAGGACAATTAATTTAGTAAGGATAAGAACTACGCAAGATCATACGCTTAACTTCATTCCATAAATGAGAATCCTCAATGAGCAACTAATATTCTCTAGGTTAGTCACTGACTTTCTGTATTTTATGAAGCTAGAAGTATCATTACCATGTTCACGTTGTCTCGCCATTGTTTCCTGTCCGAGACAGATGAAGCAAGTTCGTATCCTCACACTCTATAAATTTTAAGATCAATTTTAATATTACCCTCAAATGTATAAACATTTCTCCCAAGTGTTCACTGCTATATGCTCCGCCAACTTTATACTCCTTTGATGTTTGCCAAAAAATATTTATAGAAAATCAGGCCTACAAATCATTAGGTTTCAATCGATTTACATCACATATAACTATACACCAGGAACTATTTAACAAAAAGGCCTTAATAGCACGACAAGAGTGAATTTTTCAGTTCTTGTACTTTCCTTGCCTAGACAATCTTCGGTTTCCGTACGAGAAAGTAGCAGGAAAGTTACTGCCAACGTAATGACATTAATTTTCGGAAATTTAGTATAACTTACTAATGTATAATTCTGCTAGCTAGCTTGTAAAATCAACTTTTCTCAGTCAAGCGAGAGACAGTATTTTTCAGCAATTGACCTCCACGGTACAGGAACTTATACACTTTTAGTCTGCATTCAGTTACTAAAGGGAGAACTGAGAAATTCAATGAAAATTTTCGTTGGAAAAACAAAAGGAAAGAGGCAAACTTTTGGAGACCCAAGCGTAGATAGAAGGATGATATTAAAATGGGTCTTAATTTAACAAAATGTGAGAATATGGTCTGAATTAATGTTATTCACGATATCGGTCAGTGACGAGATGTTTTGAACACAGTAATAAATTCTTGGGTACCATAAAATACAGAAAATTTGACTAGCTAAACAATATCTTACCAATTACCTAGCACAGAATATTATCAGGGCTTACGATTACATTTCGACGAGTAACCCCGACAGTGAACTTATCTGAAATAACGATATGATACATCGAAGATTGCTGTCTTCTGGGGTGTTGTACCGTGAATTCATCACTCTGATGATGGAGGCGGCATGGACCTCTGAACCGTTGGTGGACATCTACCAGACTACACTGCGCAACAACCCAGAAGACAGAAATCTTCATACTCTCTGCAGTGAAAACCTCAAATCCTACACTGTATGATACATCACAGCTATCGATTAATTTCAAATGTGTCGTATACAGTTTTGTTTGGTAAGTTAGAGGAATGGGCTGCTGCAATGTACAGTAATCATACCCATACACAGCAATGTCCTTGTGACTCATGTGTTATTCATCACCTCTACATTTGGTGCACCACTCGATCTACGTCTCTGTCGACCAGATCTTAATTAAGACTTGCGCAATCTACCGTTAACTATTGTAATTACATAGGGAACATACGACACAGTCAGTATGATATGTCACTCCACCTCCAATTTAATCTCCATTCCTTGAATGCCGTGTTGATGACGTAGGTCTCAGTCTCTTATTTACTATTTTGCTTCTACCTTAACGGCGTCTTTCTTTCCTAGAGTCATGAGAACTTGTAAGTAACTTAAATGAACTAATAAAAATTAAAATATGGACAAACTGATTTATTGTTTGTAGGACATGTGCTGTTATTAGTTCAGCTTCTTCTGTTCTAAATACAATAGAAAATGACCCGTCAAAGAATAACGGAAAAATAGCATGACTTTCGAATCCTTTAACAGATATATTGGAGATTATAATAACTGCAAATAGTGGTTTTAAAAATTATCACAGAACATCCTCCAACACATATGTTTTAACATGCATCGTGATTGTTACTTAATTAGTGAATATCTAACTAAATTAAGTACGAAAATTAACCAACGCAAAAAAATCCGATATCGAAACACCATACTTCAGCAGCACCACAAATCCAAACTGACCAATATATAACATTAATGAGCGTGTTGGATCGAATCCACAGCATCATACATTTTCCCTTAAATTTCTTACTTGTTATTAAAAGATATTTTCGTATAAATTTCTGTATACATTTCTAGCGTTTCATATACGGGCTACATGTTCGGACCATCGTAATCAGCTTGACTTAATTTCCTCGCCATTAACATGAGACTCAAAACCAAACTTAACTGAAGAAACAAATTAACTTATCACACACACATACACATATATAACTGCACTTCATCTAACTGTATTCTTTAAGTGTATTGTTTTAAGTCCCCAGCATGATTTGACAATTTCTAAGCAATTACTTTGTTAAGTTGGGGACCGACATCTCATGGGCGTTTGCTTTATTAAATATTTCATAATGAAATAAAAGTAATCCATGATGTGCATCAGGTAATCGCAACGTCATGAAATCAATTATTAACGCCAATTACATCGGTAAATTATTTCATGCAGCTATTATGCTCAAATCAGAGTAACCACTCGGTTCGGCAAATTTTCTCGAAATTAAACTAATTGAATTACAAAATAAATTTTAACTGTATGTAATTTAATAAATTAAAATTAAATTTAAAAGACTTGGAATTCTCACCTCACTAATAATGACAACGGCGGAATGGAATAAAATAATATATTTCTATTTTAAAGTCTCCCAGACTTCTCTGGTTCGTTTCGTTATAACACAGCAGAACGGCAGACGATCCAACTCCCATGTGACGTAATTGCATAATTACTAACGCTCCAGCGTGCAGTCTTCTGCTTGTAACTTGTAGCAGTGTAATAAGGGAATTACTTGAGATGAAAGACGGTTACGTCATCAGAGAAATTAAATGAAAGTAAAATGAACTAATTTTATGCGTCAGACCAAACTCGGTGTGTGCCACAAAAATATATGGGCCCCGAAAAGAGTATCAGGCAGAACACCTCAAATCTGCATTATTACTTTCAAAATCAAAGTATCAGTTGCATTTTGTGTGGTTGTAAATAAGGCTTGATAAATGGTGTCGATATGTGACAAAATTATTTCATACTATTTCGCTAAAGTTTACTGGGTCGGAAATTACATTAAAGCCGGTGGAAACAAACACTCTTATTTACGACAATAGCAGTAAATAGCATATTAAATTTGAAAATGTTGCTAATAACACAGTCGAAAAGCTACACAATATCCTGTCTTTGTATGTCAACACGTGATTAAGGTTATTCATACCGTCTACAGTTTACCTCCACTTGTATCTTCTAGTCGACTAATCAAGTGAGTATTGCCCCTAGAGTTTCAGCTGTGTCGGTAATTGTGGGAAGCAGTTTGTGCCGTCAAAATATAACCTTAGGCCTTCGTAAACAGCGCCGGTTAGTTTCTGCCGTCGATAACGTGGAATTTATGTGAAAACAGACATTTCTGTCATTGACATAAACGAGTAAGAAGTAAGAAATTCAGGCAACTTTATGGAGGATATAAGACAAATTTAACGCAGAATGAAGGAACAAAACGAAGAAGGGAATACAACTAAGAATGATCACTACGTCATGTAACGTGAACTTCCGACTTGTAACCCGAGTTATAAACACACAGATTTGAAGGCAATATTTGCGCTGTAAAATTTAAAATATAATTCCTTTCAAAAATTTCACTACAGAAAAATCCTCGCTCTTTCATAATTGCTTTTACACCGTCTGTTTTAATGGGCTAGTGTGTGTACACGTCTTCAATTTTGTGTGGCAAAAAGTAAATTTTGATAACCAGCCTACGAAATGTCACAAGCGTGAAGTATTCAAGAGAGATCAGCCGTGTCAGTGTTTAACGACTTTTCTGAGACTGTTGTTGTCCGCAGTTTCTGATGATGGAGGCACAGACAGTCTCCGAAACGATGGAAATTCATTCCGTATTCATACAGTTTATAAATCTAGAATACTTAATTGGAATTAGTGGTCCTGTAACCGTAAGTTGACAATCATTCTTAGCAGTGCCGCGTAGAACAATTTCAATTAAGAATTAATCCATAATAATTGCAACAAATGTTGACTCTCCTGCTTCCCTTTATGATGCAACGAACTGTTTCTTTCAATATATATGTCTACCCAAAATAATTAAACTTTTATAATTAAAATGCTGTTAGCACATATTCCACACAAAATCTTTCTGAGAGAAAAATGTTCACTAGTATGTTCACTGTATTAAACTCAAATATTTCCCTTACTCACATAGAGTAAAACCAGTTTGTAAAAATAATTTTAATTACACGAAACGTTGAAGCTTCTAATCTTCAGAGACCCTTTTATGGGACGAATTACAAGACAAACGGCTTTTGCGACCTCTGCTGTTTTAGAATATATAGGTCACTGCAATCAAAGTCCTGAAATGGAATTACCAGAACAAACAGATTGCAGTAAACTGTGACATTAACCAAGGTTCGTCCCTTCTTCCGGTCAACAATCCGGACACAATGTCCCACTCTAAGTCTGTCATGTGTTTCAGAGAATGTCCACGTGTAAGCAGCAACACAGCAGAGCACTGATTATCTGAACAATTATACGAAATATCTATAACATGAAAACAGTTTCGATATTATTTAGAACGACGCTCAGAAAAGAGGTTTATTTTATTGCACTGGATTTTGAATGTGTATTTTAATAATTAAAGAAGATTACACACAATTTATCCACGGTTTTATGAATAGAATATTCCACAATCTTATATATATATATACATATACACATATATATATATATATATATATATATATAAGGTTGTATATGTAAACAAACCCTAGCATCGTCCATGAACACGAAGAAACTAACATGATTCTGTAAATGTGAAATAATCCAAAGAATATGGTCCAGGTAATTAATATTAAGAACACGTGTTCCATTTTCTCTGTTAATAAAATTTCGTCTCTAGTATAAAGTATCAGTGTATCAATGATAATAGAATATCTTTTGAACATACCACAAACGATCCAGAAAATTCCAAATGGGCTGGATAAGAGTTCACACGGAATGCTCATGAATTATATATACGCGCATGAACACATGCTTTGAATTCTTGCCATTTCTCTCCAAATCCAGTTAACAACAATCTCTCTACAGTGCACAACATTGACGGGGTAACGTGGCAGATTTTGAGCCAGAGATTAGTGTAACTGAATATACAAATTAATTTTAATGGTGGCGCTGCGTAGTCTGATGAAATTAACTGACGTTATAAAGGTCTTACTGTCTCCATCGTCAGGGCGATGAGTGAAGAAGGCAGTAAACATCTCTGAAACGTCTGTCAGTATCTACCGACGCAACATAACAGAAGACGACCATCTTTATGCTAACCGCCTTAAGAACCTGAAACGGTACGTAATATAATCTTATTTCCTTACAGGCTACAGGCTAAACAGATAAGATGTAGCCTAGTTACTTTATACTTACTTGACACAGTGCTCGAATACACGCATGAATACACTTTAGTTAAATCTCATCATGTAACAGATTTCAGACTCTGAAACATGTGGTTTTCTGCAGTGTTCAAACTTCGCGGTTGCAATATTAGCAGGGGAAGGAATTAACGAGGGTAACCTATATTCTAGGGGAAGGAATAATGAGCCGGTCGGCAAGTTGCGGAGGTTGTAGGGGATTATACGGAGAGGGAAGATGATTGCATGATTCTAGTTGCGAGAACAGACGGAGCAAACTTGGCCAAACACTTATTTACTACAGACAGTAAGTACTTGCATCAACTATAAAGTGCCTTGGGCTTGATTCGCCCTTCCTCCCCACATTTCTTCTCTCCAAGTAATGCAATAAGAAGATCTTCTTGAAACGAAAGAAACTACGCAATTAGACGAGACTCCCAATGTTACGATAATGGCTTTCAGTAAAATATGCAAGAAACTCATTAAATTAAAATCAAATTAAGGTACTTTGAAAACTCTCGAAATATCACATGATGTGTGACGTACACACTGGTACTGAGTAGTACCCTGAGATTGTTTTGTATACGTTCGATGTTCGGTGTAGCACCCTGAGAGAAGTATACAGATTGAGGGTGTTTAAAAACAAGGTTCTGGGTAGAATGTGTGGATTAAACAGGAGAGGAATTAACAGGAAGTCTGACCTTAAAAATGTGCTTTTATCAAATATTATTAAGGCGATCAAATCAGGAGGATGTGTGGAGTATGCAGAATGCAAGGTAAAGATGATAAGTACATTTAACCGGAGAACGTGTAGGAGAGATACCGGTTTAGAGATCAGGGTCAACTTTCAATCTCTTGTATATTCTGTCATGAAACATGGGATTACTTTAAATGTACAATGCCACGTTAAAACTCCTGTTAACGTAAGCATATTCCCGTTTCAATTTTAAGGCTCTGTTTACAATTTCCAGCAATGCGTTTCGTACGCAGGAATGGTGTTACCTAGGAAGGGACGATGTCTTGCGCGTGCGCAGGACTCCGCCCTTAGTAAGCTTTTTGGTTGGTTGTTTGGTCAAAGAACTACAGTAACTCGAGGACGAGAATGAGTCTCAAAACGTTAGTGTATTTTTCATTCAACCACGTGACACGGCTTGTAGACCGAGAAGAATTAATTACCTTTGGTCGCCGTGGTAACTTCAGATCATTCATAGAGAACTTTTACCTTCCCGTCATTTTTGTTCCATTTCTTATTATTTCGGTTTTATATTTTTCTTAATTTATTTTCCCTTTTCTGTATTCCTTTCTATCTTTCGAACCGGAAAATATGGAACCCTTCACTTTTGTTTCGAAAATAATCCCTATGCACCTTCACTACTCAATCCTCTTGAAGGAATCAATTTTATACAAAGTTCGGTTGGCATTTAAAAGAAGAGAAAGTGAGTCTATAAATTTGCGAGATGCGTGATGACGGAGAACAAAGGAATGCAATCCCGCCGAGCACGGAGCGTCATCATTCAAGCGACCGACGTGGTTCCGGGTGACGAGCAGCGAAATTCCGAACTGTCAATTCGATGGCGATAAGAGGAAATGAAGAAAGAGGTGGAAATTTATTACTAAGTTAGGATTAAAACGTACGTCACCAGAAGTGAGTTCTTCTTACTAAGACTCAGAAGAAACGAACTAATTTCACGAAGTTATAGTTGCGTTAGTAAACTATGGTTTACATAACCGCAAATCCCCACTAGTTAATCGGCGTATAGACAATTTCAAGGAAATTAACAGACGGTTTGTGTGTCTTTTCTTTGTAATTTTCTGCAGAATTTCTTGAGTTTAACGGCATATTTCGTGGCTCAGAGAACACAAAACCGTTAAATATTTATCTTCTGTAAGTTCGTCATATAAACATAACATAACATTAATTAGGGGAATTATTTATTTTCAGTGTGACTCTGCGAGAAGTTATTCATTTGCACATTATAACCTGTCATAAAACTATGTACACTATGCTATAACAGTAATATTTCGGGTTCTCACGTCTGGATGTCTTCTGGAGTATTGTGCGTATAGTCTGGCGTGCAGACATTTCAGAGACTAAATCGAAAGCCTTAACATGGTATATAATCTGACACCTTACAAAATGCTGGAGTCTGTCTCACGTGATAATAGCTAAATCCTTGGAAGTTCGCACGATCTACATGTTGATATTACATAAGGGAGCAAATTAAAAATATTATAAAATAAAAATGAAATGATGTATACACCATATTCGATGTAAATTCGCTGTTTTTTTGAGCAGTTATCAGAGCAATTGCAATGCTTGGGAGACCACCACGAAAAAAGTTACGCAAATCTAGGTTAATTATTGCTTTTTCTGTCGCGTAATATTTCCAGCAACCTCAATCTGGTATCCCAGCGTCCAACGTAACCTGACAATACATCATTATTACAGGACAAATTGTCCACTATAACTTAAAAACACTTATTTTTTTAATTTTACATTTAGAAACTAAGATGTACCTGAGTAGTAAAGCATTGTTATAACGGTCAGTGTTGTTTTAACATCAATCAAAATTAATACTTATCATACAGATGTTAATAACATCTTCTAGCCGCTCTATAAATTTATAATTGATTACGTGTTATATACAGTTCTGTTTTACATTTCTTTAGGGTTTCTTATGAACTCATTGTTTGGCAGATTTGCGTAAGAGAAGAGATTAAACTTTCCCTAGAGCACCGCCTTTAACCCGAAGTTCAGAGTGCTTCTACAAGCTACCTTCAGTTATTCCTTATTTTCGTGTAGTCGATGCAGTTTTTGTACTGCAGAATGCTTTTAAACTAATCTTAAGTGAAAGGTTTTCGTGGTCAAAGAACCGCGTTCTACGAAATAGAAGCCTGAATGTCGATATTGGAGTTACACCCTCACAATGTAGAACTATTTCAATCTGCATCTCAACTTCCTGTTCATACGAAGAATTCGTGTCGTTCGGCTAATTCGTACTGCTTGAACGCAATCTGCGACAAAATACAATTTGTAAGAAGGTAAATCATAAAAATATTAAAGAGTCTAATCGGAAGTCAGGAAGTTGGTTTAGCCATCCCGTCAAATGTTAAAATACTTAAATTAGGGCACAACAGTTTACTTGCATAGACTCTCTAATTAACTATTAATTAATACCCTGTCATTCGACGTTATGTTTTCTGACCTAGTGAGAGCAGTAAGTAATAAATCTAAAATGTCTTCATTTCTTTTATGGTTTAATTAACTGTGTTCTGCTCCGTTATATTAATTAATTAAGGACATCGTCCTTGTGTTTAACAGGAAGATCTTGAAGATAATAACTATACGTACTGCTATTAAATTACAATAAATAATGACACAGAGCATTTCGTGTGATGGCCTGCAATGGCATTAATGTGATTCGGCAAATGCATATCACACATTTTTCATGACGTTTTACTCGATGTTTCTCAAGATTTTCACCTGAAACTTTATCGTCATATGAGATTTCAGGTTCTCAAGATGGTCACGATGACGTATTTCTGTCTTGTAACACTGTGCATGAAAAAGTGGCAAGCTAATTTGTCTTATAAACTTCTAATACCCTTAAAGATAGGGTAGGTCACTCGTTAGGGCAAATGCAGATGGATTCATCTGGCTTTTCACAGAGACTAATTACTGGCTTTTATGAAGACAATAATGAACCATCTGTATCCATAAACATTGTACATTCTGACTAGGTGAGCAACAACGAGGTGCGATCGGAAAGTTTCAAGACTGTGTCAATAGCGGGTGAACCGGATGTAGTACGAGCTTCTGCTGCTAGGGGGTGCGGCCTACATTCTTAGTGAATCAGTGTGCCAGCCGGCATCATCGAATTAGCATTTGTTTCTTAGTTACGGGCGTTTTGGTAGTGCATTACAC
>NW_019059705.1:1038677-1048935 GCF_000696155.1 Zootermopsis nevadensis | reverse complement strand
TTGCCAAAGACTTGCCAAAACGGCTACGGAAACCTATGAAATGCTAAAGCAAGCATTTGGGGAGTCCGCAAACTTTTGTGTGGCATTCACGTTTTAAAAATGGCCGAACCTCTGTCGATGATGACGAGCGTTCTGGACGACCATCTTCGAGCACAACGCCCGAAAATGTTACGAAGATTCGGCAGGCCATTCACGAAGATCGACGTCGTACCATCAACGACTTGTGCGACATTGTTGGGATAGGCTATGGGACCTGTCAGCTGATTCTAAAGGACGGAAGCGGCCGTCAAAGTGGCGCAACCACAACTGGCTGCTGCATCATGACAACGCGCCAGCGCACACCGCCCTCAAAGTTCGGCAGTTTTTGGCCTCAAACACCATGGCCGTCATCCTGCACCCTCCTTATTCGCCGGATTTAGCTCCGTGTGACTTCTTCCTCTTCCCCAAGATGAAAATTCAGCTAAAGGGAAGGAGATTTGAGACGATAGAAGAGATTCAGGCAGAATCGCAGATGGTGCTTGACAGGCTGACAAAGAAAGATTTCCCGGGATGCTTCCAGGCTTGGCAGCGGCGCTGGGATCGTTGTGTTCACTCCCAGGGGAACTACTTCGAGGGTGATGGATGAATTTAATACCTGAGATAAGTGTACGGGTTTTTATAGGCGCAGTATAGAAACTTTCCGATCGCACCTCGTATGTCCGACTAATATGTAGTTAGTACATTTATGAGACTCATTTTGAAATTATATTAATTGTTCCATTTTTAACTTTATATTACATACGGGGTCAGCAGTGGCCACGCGGTCTGAGGCGTGGGCCTTGTACCGCTTGGTCGCTGGGACCGTGGGTTCGAATCCCACTCAAGCCATGGATGTTTGTCCGCGTCTTTCTGTGTTCTGCTGTCCTGTGTACAGGTAGAGGCCCTGCGACGGGCCGATTCCTCGTCCAAGGAGTCCTACCGAATGTCTATAGATTGAGCCAATGAAAAGTTGGGACCCGCAGTGCTCAGGCACTTGAAGAACGGGTCGTTCCCAGTATCCCAGTATATTACATACAATTCACACCTTACAGTTTTTTTCATTATAGCTGCGGGAAACTAGAAATTTACACTTTATGTTGTAACAAAATTGTGATGCATCCTTCAACACAGGATTCTGCAGTTAAAAAGGCAAGGCACTATGCAGATTTACCACTACTACCACCATCCCTTTTCCTGAGCCAATGTTGCCTGCCTGGCTTTGGTCCTTCAGAAGCAATCATTGATGCTGTATGCTAGCGCATGCGCGAAATTCAATTTGACTGGATTGCCCATACCACTTGTACAGTATCTCTCACCTCTGAGCTAAACCCCTAGCTAGCTCTGCAACCACCCGATTACATCTCGCCTACTAATTCCGGTCATTCGCTTCTTGTATTCTCGAACCGCAAAAAAACTAAATTGATTTCCGTTCACTACAAAGAGATGTGTGACAACGTTACAGAAGTAGCTGTTCCATGTGTGATTATGCCGATCACAGTACAAAGTGATGGCAATGAAGCATAATAAAGAAGAGACAGTTACTCTCCTTGATTTTATCGTTCAACTACAAATGCAGATTTTACGATACCATTTATTTAGGTTTATTTAAAGAAGTTGTCGGTAGCTCAGATTATATAGCGTCAAATTAAAGTGTAATTAACGAATTTTAAACTAATGGAAGTGGTTGTGATATGTCGGTATATTATGTGAGCTTGACCAATGGGACTGAGAAAAACCACGAAATACCTCAGCCAGCATAGCCGACCATCTGGTACTTACTAAATATATATAAGGTGTGCTAACAACTGGGTGCGAGATTTGGGTAAGATCTCTTGAATCATGAATCCTGTTAATTCCACGATGAATCCAAAACTATTATGGTCACGCTTATGCCCGAATAGAACATTTTGTATTGTGGAAAATCTAGAGGACATGAACTCTCGTCTGTTATATGAGAAGAAAATATTTGAATTGACAGTATGTACTGCATTCCAAAATCAAATTTTAAATCTGTATGATTTGCGGTGAGTCTGAAGATTTGTGTCTTCTGGAATGTTGCGCCGTGTACTATGGTTGATATTTACCGACGTATCAGAGGTCATACTGCCTCCGTCATCAGGGCGATGAACAATCAGACTACACAGCGCAACAACCCAGAAGATAGAAATCTTCAAAATTTAAATAATTTATGTTCGAAAATTGCCGGAGTTGTGTTGGGAACTGTCATTAATCGTAATACCTAGGCATAAGTAGGAGGATGATACTAAAATGGGTCTTTGGGAAATCGGTTTTGGAGGTGTGTAGTGCATTTGTTTGGCTCAGTATAGGGCTCTGTGGCAGGCTTTTGTGAATACCGTAAAGAAATTTCTGGTTACATAAATTTCAGGCAATTTCTTGACTAGATGGGCATATTATTTGCGTCTCAAGAAATACGTATTTCCATAGGGTTATACTATGTTTGATCTGTTAACGTATGCCAACAAAATATTTTAAATATAAACTATATGTAACAAAATATCTTTTATCAGACAAATTTTTCGGAAATCATTGTAAATTAAACGACGGACATGCTGCTGCCTTATGATACATTCGTTAACCCATTTTTAAGTGTTACTAGTACTCGTATAGCACCCAGTAAAAAGCGACACTTGGATCATGAATACTTTATATAATGATGTACCTACTATGCATAACGTCAGAAAAACAGTGTCCTGTACCAACATTGTACTGTTCTAATTGGATAAAGCCAGAAGAGGCATACATATCAAAACATAGAAAATAGTAATTGTAATAATGTTATTATCTGAACCTCACTGAATCCATTGATGGTATTACTTCACATGTTGATTATTATGTAGTACTTTTTCGGCTTCATCATTAATAATAACAATGGTCTCATAATGATGACCAATTAAATTGAATCCTATTAACATATTTTATGGAATAAATGGTTCTATAGACAGATTAGTATCGATTATTTGTTATTGTTTTGCAGACTACACTGTTAGAAAATCGATGAATTTCTGTGAATATTCCGTGTAAGCAAGGATCTGTTAACTGTCCTGTGAGATTTTCATATATGTACTTTCTAAAAAATGTTTCTGATGTGTGTATAAGTGATTGTTTTATCTTAAAACACTGAATTATTTAATTTATTCCATTTCACTATTTAGTGAGGGTGTTCAATATGCAAACGTAAAGACGATTTTAAAATAAAGTTTATTATGCTTATAGACAATCTGGTTTTCAAAATGATTTCAGTTAGCTCTAGCACTTAAGATGGGATACGAACCACGGTTGAAAGCCATCTTATTTATTTTTATTTGCAAAGTTGCGAATGGGAGAGTGGAGGGAAAGATGAGCAAAATTTCGCAATAGTTTCGGGTTCGAACCCAAGAACTTCTGCAAGAAATACCAGTGCCTTACCTTATACCCCCATCATAACACGGTTTATAACAAAGAATTCAAAAGAGCGGGAAATGCATTATATTTTACAATTGATTATTTTTCATTTTAGTTTATGCTTGCCTAATTGTCAGTAATGTTTATTTATTTATAATATAAATGTCATAGATATGCACTTAAAATTGATTCTGTCTCCATAACCTTCCAATGTAATCAAGTGAAAGGACGGACAAAGATCACGTAAATGACAAGGATTTTATTAACTGGTGCAAGTAAGGAGATTTAAAATATTGACAAATAGCGTTTAAGTTTTATTTTAGGTTATTTAAAGACACAGTTTCAATTGGAAATCTTCTATATTATCGAAATATATGGGAAGATTTTATAGATTATACATAAAAACGTCTTTTGAAAAATGTGTTCTTCACACTGCCAAGAATCTCTGAGTTATAACAGCCAGTAACCCAGACGAAATACAAACAGAGTACTTAAGTAAATTCTACAGTGTTGCCGTTACATTAACCCTCCCGGTCGAGAACACAGAAATTAACAGAAAATAAGAATCTCAAGTAGAAGAAATACATAACACATGCAAACAGGACATTAGAGAAGTTATTTATCTACATACTAAGCACGCACGTTGCCAACAAACACTTGCGACTGACATTATCAGACTTTCCGTCCCTAAATTTTGTGTAACACTATGTTTGTAAAACACAAATACAAACATGAATGCATCAGACACATCGAATCTGCAGCTTCGATAGATGCATTCTGTGAGCCGTGAACATTAACCACAAAGCGAATAGCTAGTTGACCACAATCATTTGAGCACGAATCCGCTAACCGCATTAATGTAAGATATTTTACTATGAAATATGTATGTGTGTTATGTCCGGTTACTTAGTGCACGATAAACAATTCCTTGCTGTTGAGGCATTCCAGACTCAGTATCTGCTGACGGTTGCTTAAAAATAGGCGACACTTCCGGGTCAATCAGATTACTGGGGATGAACACAACCAACTGATTTCACGCTTAAAATTAAGATACGTTTCTCTTTCCTCTGCATCCTTACAAGCAAATGTAAGTTCGATTTAAACACATTTCCACTTATTTTCACTAAAATATACAATCAGCCGTATATAGATAACGGTATGAAGTGTTCCTTGTGTTAATAAATCTCATCACGTCGTCTCTAAACTGAAAGAAATTGAGCATCTGTCACCTTATGCTCATCCTACATAGCGAAAATTTTTAATCGAATAACTCAGAATTTTAACTAGAATGTGTCACTAACTCTTGTCCTGTGCATTCTTAATAATTGATAAGCAAATGTAGTAATCTAAATAGCCGGCCGGGGCGTGATGCTGACCACTCACCCCCATCTCGTGCCGAGGTCAAGGAAGGGAGGAGCTATACCTCCTCTCACCCCAAACGCCTACATGGCGTATAGTGGGACAAACTTTACTTTACTTTACTTTTAGTAATCTACATAATTTAATATATATATATATTATTATTATTATTCTTTGATTTTCACATGAAACTACGTAATAGAAAACAGCTGTTTTAATATGGATGCCGAAACCGAATTCATCGTGTTAAAAAGATTGTTTGTTCACTTTTCGCTGCACATGAATCTATAATGGCTCAGTTACTAATTCGTTTATTTGAAACTATGCTTACAAACTTTTATTACAGACATTTAAATCTGTACACATTATATGAGACAAAAATAGACACTCATCATATAAACCAAATATTATTTCCAGATCAATATAAACTATTAGGTTTTATCGCACTGCGGAAATACTGATAGATCGCCCCACGTATTTCTAACAACACAGCTGGTACAGTAAAAATGTATGACGTTTGTGACAGCTACCGGAGTGAAACATAGTTCATGCAGTTTTGATTTTTTCCTTACCAGATTAGGAAGACGGTCACCGGTGAGTGACGGTACAGATTTTATGCACGAAAAAATCGTTTGATAGCCAACGTCATACTATGGTGACAGTAAAACAGGCCCAGGAAAAATTCCTCCACATTCCCAACTGTAGTGGTCAAGCATGCACTCTGGTGCTATTAACTGGAAACTTTCCAAGTCACTCTGCACTTAGACCTAGTGGTGAAGGGAAAATTTCTAAGCTTTGTGCCAAAACACGAACAAAGGACATTCAGCCTATAGCAAGTACTTTGGCCACTTAACTATTATGTCTGCATAAGATCTGTGGTTCTAACCACGGTGAAGATGTTCATTGTAAAATTCCACTTTCTGAAGGCACTCAGTAAGATAACTGTCTTGTGTCTTACGTCTTGTAGTCTGGTAGTTCACCGTCTGGCAGAACTTCACTGAGGACGGAAGCAGCAGGAACCTCTTATATGTCAGTGAAGATTGTGTCTTCATGTACATAATAATCTTCTGAGCTGTGAAGCCATGTAGGTGAGTACGCTCATGAAATTGTCTTCTGAAGATGTCGCAAGATAAGTTTGTTTGCTACTGTTAGTATATGTCTATAAAATTATTTCATACGTTTCGCAGGAACATACTGTGACTATCTTCATGGCTGGAGAGCACTGATGTCTGTGATTGCCTAATAAGGTGATATCGTTAGTTCCGTTTCCCGCCACAAAACCACTTTCCTTGGTTGAGGTATACCAGACTTGTAGCTTAAGCTCGTAAAGCATTTGCAGTGTAGCAGACTCGTGGACCAGATAATCGCACGGCACTAATAACGTTGAACTCGGTCAACACTTCCGAGGCTCAGAATAAAAACACAAGTGTATTTTGTACGTTAATTAAACAGAAAGAGATTAATGGAACGAAATTCTAGCCAAACTAAATTGCTCATTATACTACTTAATTTAATCCTATTAAATATGATGCTAATTCAACGTACTCGTGGTTCTAGAGAGACGTTTACTTATCTGAAACATTATTAAGTCAAAAAAGCTAAGTAACAGGAACAAAAACACATAATCATGCTTATTTTTATTTGGTACTTGGATTCGTCTGCGTTTACATAAAACATAATTAATGTAATCTCATTCATGCTTGTAATAATTAAGTTAATTTCACTAATTAGAATTAGTACGCGTTAAAGCGTTATATAGGCATTTGCGTAAAGGTACAGAGGAGAATCACAAAAACCCTGAAGCCAAGTCAGTCGATGGTACAACAGACATTAAAGCCTTGTTAGTCAAGCATTTAGAGCGTTTCATGAACCACATTTATATTAAAATATTTAAACACAGACTGACAACAGAGTGATGAGAAAAGCATGTGGACCCAAGAGGGAGCAAATTAACAGAACAGTCCACAACATGGCATGCCATGATTCGTATTTTTTTAATACGGATAATGTATGACATTAAAATAGATCTCACAGTCAAATATTTAAAATCACGGTACTGAAACTTTGAATTTCATACAAGACACGAAATGTACTAACTATCTAAGTTACTATCAGTTTTTAAGGACTCTGCTATAATGTCATCTGACAATAAAAGTATGACCTGATTATGTAGCCTTCAGTTATTTAATTTCTCAACTCTTTTCGTACTTCATATATCTCGAAATACATCGATTATAAGACAACATTCTAGCCAGTCTAAATAATAAATCACTGTGTAAATGTTAACATTCAGAAGCACAAAGCTACGACACAAAACGCGAGATAACGAACTACCTTAACCGTTTTACTAATTCATGCTGACAACTCACGCATTAACGGCCGTGGTAAAAAGTGCTGGGCAGCTGGAAATGAGAGAGGCATCGTTAGCAGATGACGTGTAATTAATTACATACAAATCACTGTATTTTATTTTCCTGAAATATAAATAAACACTCTTTAGTATTCTGATACTTGTATGCCGTACAGTGAAACAGAAATAGGTTAAGTGAGGTAAAATTACAAACCGTTAAGTACCCAAAACCCAACATTATCAAAAATACCTTTTCGAAGCATACAATTCATATAAAATATTTAGTTCTTTTCTCAAACGAAACGCAGGACGTATTCATTATAAACATCAATAAATTAAAGTTGATAAGACAATAATCCACGTTTATTCTCAGAATGATAAAAAGATTCTGTGGGAAGACTGCAGAGTTTATTAAAGTACATGTAATTATCAAGTTAAAATTATGAATTCTAGACGTTTTATTTCTAAAGGATTTGACATACTGATTCTAATGCCTATATGTAAATGGCATTGACGACTTCCCACTTTGGCCTATAAACTACGATACATAGCAATATTTCACTTTGACGACTTCCCACTTTGGCCTATAAAATACGATACATAGCAATATTTCACACAATTATCTAATAAGCGTGTATTAGAAGATAAGGAAGTTAGATAAGCCCCTAACCAGCCTGAATTTTCATATTTTTTATTTATTTCTGTCTTATTTTCCTCGGTTCCTTCCTTTCTTAGTTTCTTTCTTTCCCTTGTTCATTTTAAAATTTGCTGTTTTACAGAACAGGCCTATTACGTGTTGTGAGTTTGTCCGCTGGAAATTATTCTATGGTTCAAAAGAAATGTGTCTTTAAAGAAAGAAGTTTTCTATTGAAAAATTCTCTCTCTCCTTCTGCTGCCACCGTACACTTTTTACTTATTCCTAAGTCTTTTAATCAAAATTGATGTTTTCTTCTGTGTGCAGTCACAAAGAAACACTCAGTAAAATACATTACTTCTATTTCATTTTCTCACTTTCCTGAAGGTGTTTACATTCATTCAGCTTCAATATAGACACACGAAGTCTCGTAGTAAAGACTCGTCCTATATGAGAACATTGTTACTTCGTATATTTCTAATTTATTGCAATCTTGCCCAGCAGGATTCAATCGACAGAATTTTATCCGGGAATGTAAAAACTATCTTTACATATTTTATAGGCTTTCCTCAGACACTAAATAAATCGAAAGAGTAAAATCTTTGTACTTTCTAAGCCACTGTATACATAGCACGTGACAATAATTAGTGTTGGACGGACGGACAAACAGTATACGAATGCACCCACAGTCAAGTATAAGACGCATTATAAATATAATTTAGACCAAAATGATGAATAAAATATTACAAAAGTAAAGAATAGAAATTAAAAGATGTTCACTACTATAAACATTTTCACATTTCATTCGACATTATGGCTTCTGCAGTTGATACAGCTTTGTTAATTACGTCAAGAACATGATCTAAAAGTTGCATTTATTCTTATTAGGTTCAGGTACACAATTCCACTAGTTCTCGTTAGAGTTTCTTGTGTGAACCCTCGGTTTTCATAGCCCCATAGTAGAACATGAACATGTAATACGCATTTCTTAACCAAGGTGAAGTTAATGTAATTGGGTTTAAGTGTGATCGCCTTTATTAGTAGCATACACATTTCCAGACATTACAATAAACATTTGGCAACTAAACTTACCCTAGCAACACTGAAACTTCCTTACAACAGAAAGGTGAGGTAAAGATTTCACAGGCCATGAAAATTAACCCCTGTCGGTGCCTTTAAATTTGTTAATCTTGAGTATATAGCAAACGTCACACGACTATATCAAGAAAAGAGTTACATATTGGCTGGGATGCTGTGCGGGTTCAGTCTAGAAGTGGTTATGAAGAGAACAACGCAATTTTTATCCCGACACAACGCAGGCTTAGCTATATACATATGTACTTATTAGGAATATGGAGTGCCAAGACTTGCACCGGCAAAGATCAGACAGCAATTCTGATTGTGTAATTATCATAGGCTACTGAAGCATCACGATAATAGTTTTGTTACACACTTCAAGAGAATCGTCTTCCATGTGTACTTCAACATCAGAAATGCTTGAAACTTCCACGAGGTTATTTCCGCAAATGGCAGACCATATCCGGTTCTGTAGAACTGCAAGTACCTATTAGGCAGCTTCTTGAATACGACCTCTCATTCCCTCAATAGGCAATTCAAACAAGTGAAGTCTGCTGGCCTGTAATGTTTGGTGGCCACATAATTTCTGAGCGAACATGGCTCCCATGTCCTCTTGATGTGCCACTATCGGAGTACTTTTAGAAGGATGTACATGAGAACATTTTCTCACACAACGGAGGAGATTCAACAAACCACGAAGTCTTTCCAACTGATGAGAGGCCCGTGTCTGCAGAACACAGGCCTTTCCAAACTTATTTATGTTTTACTACATGGCAGAAAACTAAACTTCCTGCATTTAAATAATATATATTGTATATTTTATTTGTATAATATAAAATTATTATATCTAACTTACTCTCATATTTTAATATTTATAGGGAAAATTAAGACTATATTCACTAGCCAGTAATAAGATAAACTGACGTAGAAATTAAGAGGAGATTAAATTCAAAGAATTCTTGCTACCGTGCCTGGCTGACTGGAGCTGGGTAATGATGCTCTTTATGTGATCAGTTCCGCTATGTTCCTGTTTATGGAGTACCACTGAATCGCGAAGACAGAAACGTTTATTTTTCGTTTTTTAAAGTAGTTGTCGGATTAACACTGCTAACACAATTAATATACAAGCTCCGCTTCTGCAACAAATTGAATTCTACAATGCCCTTCTTGGATAGTTAGTAGGGCGAAATATTCAAATGCTCAAAACATGCCCTATTTTTGGTTTCAATAGACTTCGATAAGACACAGATAACCACTGAAATAAGTTCTGTGTAACGGACATCGTTAATGTGTATTATTAGATCGACATTATAAAAAGTAGGTATAATTCTGTTGATGAGTTTGTGACGAAAGAAATATTGCACATTCGGATAGCCTGAATGTTTCAGACAATGTGATGAATGTAGCGTGATTTGTGA
>NW_019059705.1:1014100-1038657 GCF_000696155.1 Zootermopsis nevadensis | reverse complement strand
GAAGGACGTGTGGGAATGAGGTGTACAAAGAATGAGGAAGAATGTAGGAGATGAAGGGAAAAGTAAAAAGAGACGAGGGATTAAGATAGGAAAGAAATCTTTCTCAGCGCAATTTTAACGGAAATTTTCACAAGCTTATGAATAACGATTGCTAGGGAAATGCAGTTTTGCAGCTTCACGAAGCGGTCATGCAGGTTTAGATGAGGTGTGAAGAATTGTCCCAATTAGACACTTTTAAATCGAGCCTTAGCGTCATCTTACAGTTAATATTTGCGTTCGTAACTAAATAACTCTCAAGTTTGTCAACCATCAATCCTGTACTGTTAAATAAAACCTGTAAATTTATTACACGGTTTTGCGTGTTGATTCGCTCCCGGTTCGCGAATATGGGATGAAAAAGATTCGTCCTCTGGAGTTCCATGGAAAGTGGTTAGGCTGAGATGAAGCATGGGACTCAGACGGAGTTTCAAGTAGAAGGAGATTTGCAAGACGCGCGATTCGTCATTTTGATTGGCTCCCTCACGATACTAACCTAGCGCTGAGAACATGGTGGGTCGGGTACACACGTAATTCAATTTGAACCCAAAGCTGGAACAGTACTGTTGCCTTAATACTATTATATCCCATGGCTTGCTTACTGGCTGGAGTTATGTGGCGTTTCCTCGTGATTCTCTTTACTGGCTACAAAGAATATTAGCCTCTCTACAGTAGGGTTATTTTGATTCTGTTCTCAATGTCTGGAGACTCCCTCTTCCAATACATCTGTGGGTTTACATGTAAGTTATTACGTACCGCTTGATGTCTATTAATGTTTTGCGCTAAAATATAAAATGAACTCATAATGGGGAAATTGTACTAGCCTCTTCGTATCTATAAAACTGTCGAAGTAGGCAAATTGCAAAGAAAACACTTTTCAAATAATCCTCGTATATTTTAAAACATTGTTTGATACAAAATTTTGTTTAACTCTTTAAGAAACAGTGGTAACTATATGCGACACTAATTTAATGATCAATAACTGTGCATTTTATCCACAGATTGTATTTATGAGTTTCGTAAGATTATCACAATAAACAGCGAATGTTTCCCTTAACGGCATTAACCAAATAAACTTTGAATTTAAGAGTTCTGTATGTTCTTTTAGTTAGCAACTTATCTTTTAAACATTACTGAGGTAAATTTCGTGCTTCAAACGATTTAATTTCTATTCTTTCCGATTTCCAGCTCCGACCGATAGGCTTACGTCTGTTCCTAATGCAAATAAACGCCTAATACGCTTCTTATGGTTTCCCCCTCATTCTACTACGTCTATAACAGTATTTTGATTAATTTCGTGACATTCATTTTGTGTTGGGACAAATTTTAAATCTCTGCCAGTAGATGTTGCAAATGTAAACATAACGCATTTTTATTGTTTTAGTACAGCAACGACATTAATAACATTCACTGTGAAATCCGAGCTGGCAGAGGTAAAATCCGTTCTTCCTACAAGAACTAAAATGTTTCGGGAAAAACAATTATAATCTTTCAGTGGGATCAAGGCACTATATCGTTATAAGAGTAAAGTAATAACAATGCAGCGATGAAATAAATGGCTTGATAGAAATATATCAGAAATATAAATAACTATGAGATCCGTAAGGAATTAGTAATTGTAGAATACGCCTTTAAATTGAATATGAAATATAATTCAAAATTTCAGTTATATAAACATGGCGACTGTGCGAATTTTAAGGCTAAACTTTACTTACTGCAGAACAGTCCTAAATTACAACTACACGGAATTGGATGACTAAATTGTACAACTATAAATTTATATTTCTTATAAACTCATACCATATGCACTGAGATGTAGAGAGAAGTAAGGTTTTAAATTCTTCACAGAACTTTTTATTTCATGATAGTGGATGTTCTTATTCCTTAAACAGCCTTAAGAAAATTAATCTTACATTTATAAGACAATTATTTTTTTACCATTTTCAGAACTTACCGCTAAGGAAGGGCAAGTCCTTAGGTCCTCTGCAGAATACTATCAGACCTTTATTAAAGCACCATTAAGACAATGTTCTCTGCCACAAATCACTGTAGAAGGAATAAGTGTGGAAGTGTGGGGGACGGGGTGGCGCCTCACAGAGGGAGTGCTGAGAACTATCCACCGGGACGGGACAGAGAGAGAGAGAGAGAGAGAGAGAGAGCAAGATTCCCTTGCCGCTGTCTTCAATGGACCTACTGAACTGAACGAGTTTCCTTTATCTACCCTGACGAATAATTACTACGTGATTGCAGCTGCTTTGAATGGTTCTATCGTACTAAGATATAATTGAGTACAAGAAGAAGTATCATTATTACTTCTGCCTTTAGATGACAATAATAGAATTGACTCATAATTCATTATGTAAGTCGTAAAGGCTGGTAGAAAATCAACACCAGCATAAACTACGTTGTAACGTATCATGTAAACTAAAGCGGGTATTAATTTATTAATAGCATGGTGTTATTGCCATTATATTTGGTTGCAACACAAAACAGCAGCCTGATTGGTCAGATAATGGAAAACAGTTATGTTGCTAGCAGGAATTATCAATTATCAATTATAAAATATAATTTAGATTACTTATAGTGAAATATTAGCTGATATTTCTAAATTGTTACCACGCCTGTAACTTTAAAACAATATTCACACACAATTCCTACAATTTATTATAAACTATCACAGATCCTTCATTATTCGCTTCAATTATCCATTAGGTATCGATATCAAACATAAGCTTAATATCATGTTGCCTAGCTGTCATATTGCTATTTGCTTGTCTGCAAAACAATGTAATCTAAACCAAACTTATACTTTTTAAAGTTTATTAGCGTCTATTACAACTCTAGTGTCACGTTTACGTCAAAATCTTTCATGGGTGCCATGTTTATGTCATCAACCATATAGAATAAAATTGGACAAAAGTTTCATAAAGAACAATCTGTTATTAGCCAGTGCAAAGAGAATACGTTCAATTCAATTCAATTCATTTATTTAAGTGTCCGCCAACAGCAAGAAGTCAGTAATAGACAAACACTGATAATACATAAAATAATAATGAAAAATATTACACAAACAGATTAACTAAACTTCTACATGTACAGTATTATATACCTCAAGTGTTAACGTTTATGAATCGTATTTAGGACACAACCGGTTCGAGTCCTACTTGGAGTAACATTTAAATTTAACGACGTTTTCCGAGGCCTTTCTGACTCTCTACAAATAAATATCCAGTTAATTACGCTACCACCATTTCCAGTCCGCTCATTTCAAAGGACAATACAGAACACCAGCGGCTTTATTTATTCAAAGTACATAGTATAATTATTCAAAATATTTTAAAATAAATGGACCCAAAGAATCACAAAACGTCGCATAGCTATAGGCTATTATATCTATTTTTTTTTCATTCTATGACATTTCGCTGTCACTGAAGTAAATGCTGTCACCCAAATAGGATGACGTACTCTGGCCGTCAATGTATGCGAATCGGTTAAATAACGTACAATAAAGCCTACTGCAGGTGTAACAAACGGGTAGAAATAAATGAGATGGCTTCCATATTTACCAGTTTATACAATTAGAAGACATCTGAAAATGTATTATTATTGTAAAAGTACTAAAGAAAAACATTCTATTGTAATGTTGAATTATATCAGCGTGTATCAGCTTTAAAAGAGAGAATGAAACTAAGTTCAAGGTCAGAGTGAGATCGCAATCCGTAAAACTGTAGCAAGGTCATGATCCGAAGTTAAGAACACAAATTCTCTGAATAGATATTTTATGACTGTATATTTCCTTAGCGTTGGTATTTATTTCAGATACTAATCCATTACATCAAACGTAAATGTATTTCATCACAGTTGGTTACACTGACGGAGGCAGTATGACCTCTGAAACGTTGGTAAACATCGACCAGACTACACAGCGCAACAACCCAGAAGACGGAAATCTTCATACTCTGATGACGGAGGCAGTATGACCTCTGAAACGTTGGTAAACATCGACCAGACTACACAGCGCAACAACCCACAAGACTGAAATCTTCATTAGTGTCCATATATTTGCTAACATTTTATTAACGGTTTAAAAATTTATAAGTTATATTTCAATTACATGAAAAACGCAGGGATATTAAAATTAAACAAACAACAAATAATATTATTAACTACACTGTTGTCAAATTAATCACTACGTTTAAGATTCATCGTATATCATTCTCATAAGTTTCATAAACATTTGCATTATCAATTTATGCCTATACATTATACAATAAAAAAATAATGATTATTCAGATGTATGTTTATTGTGGGTTTCTGGTTTGCGACGCCTTGTAGTCTTGCACGTAGTTAACATTTTAGGTGAACTACAGTCTTGAATACAGAGGCAAAACCTTCATCCGAAACGGTGCCTGGTAGCCATCTACAAGCCCAGACAATACAGCGTCACAATCCAGAAGATAAAAATCTACATCTTCTCTGCTATCAGAACCTCATATCTCATATAGTCCTGTGTTCTAAAATGTGTGTTCAGTATGGCTAGATTAAAGTTTATTTATGTTGAAACACATTCAGTAGTTTCAATGATAAAACACGCAAACAGACGGACAGGGCGAATCCCCCACTCTCATTTCAGCCCCGCGTTTATTTACGACATTTGTGCATTGAATTATAAATTCTTGTGAGGTTCAAAATCTTGTGTGGTCATGCTCCGAACTAATAATTCCCCACAGTTTATAACAAGGCGGATTATTCTTGACCACGTCTTGCGGTTTTGAAGGGAATCTAACCTAAAACACTATAGTTCTATAATAATTAGTAGGGCTTACGGAGTTGAGAAACTACGTGAAGGGGAGTTCTAAATTTTCTTTGCGCCTTTCTTGGTCTTAATAGCCTATTCCTTTTGGCTTCATCGTTCCGCGTCACTGCAAGCCATTAAACCTAACTTAACCTTCTATTAGTCTGGAAGCCTCCTGGACCAACTGCCTATGAAGACAACATAAGACTGTCACTTAAAAGTTTGCAAACTGCATCTCTTTGGCGTCGTTTCGTCCTAGCCAGAACCTGTTTTATTATTAGCAAAACATTGTTGAACTACAATCAACACAGCAAACACAGGGAGCCTTGCCTCTTAGTGACAATGTTGCTTTTAAGCGTCTCCTATCTCACTAACGACCAATTAACAAGAAGGGGACCGAACATCTCGGTCGAGTGGTTGGCACTACTGCTTCGTATTCTGGAGGTGCCGGAATTGAATCTAGGCTCGGAGTCAAGTTCTCATGGCTGAAGTTTTTCGTGGTGTCTTCAGCATCTCCAGGAAAAAAGGACGGTACTGCTTCCTCCCATATCCTTTCCAATTTGTTAGTCACTAATCATTCTACAATTCGGCAAAATAAAAGTCCTAGTACAGAGTTTTGTTTATTTTTCGTACACACCATACTAAAGTCAGAAAAGTGCCTTACGGATTTCTAAAACGAGCGAGAATGTATATGTGTTATTGAGGAATACAATCCAAATGCTTTCATTGTATAAGCACGTCGTTAATATAGCCTACATGATACCTACAAATGTCAGGAGAAACTAGTAAATTTAAATATCTATATTTATGACAATATTTTTTAAATAATAAACCTTATTCAGAAAAATGATGAAGCAGCCATATGAAATTAACTGAAAATAAAACAATTTCTTACTGTCTACAAAATCAAATTTTCGTTATAACTTTCGAAGATGCAAACTTTTATCCTGATTATAGCCAAACTAAGAAAGGAAACAACATATATGTTTTGACGTAACGATCCAAGTACAGTACAAGGCACGTAGTACGAAATCTCTAATACACGTATTTAAAAATTATTTTACCCATACTATTGATTCAAAAATGAAACGAACATGTTTCAGTGACAGAAAGAGTATTAGTAGGCGCAAAGACATGTCAGTTTCCTTGAGCAAAGCTGCGTTCTGTGGCCTTTCAGTTCGCCCTAGCGGCATGAAACCAATAAGAACGCACTTTTTTTTTTTTCAGAGTTCAATATTGTGCACTTTGATAAAGCCACTAGGGCACAGCTTATTCTAACAGTTGCTTCAGAAAGTTTTCTTTTCACTTAAAAGTGAAACTAGTTTGATAAAGACCCTCGAATTTCACCAGAATATTTTTCCATTAAATTTCAAATTTTTTTTCCCATCGGTAAGTATATACAGGCAGAAGCACATATAGAAGCAAAAAGGGTGGGAAACTAAACTACTTCTTGTTTGCTTTATCATTTTTTCCTCCAAGCCGACCCTTTTTTCTACTTCCCCACTTCTACTGTGCTACTCCACTTTTCACCCGCTCGAAATCGAAAAACTTTCTGGCTCTCAATTTGTCACGGGTTGATCGCTCGGCCGCATACTTTCTCAACCTTCCGCAACAATTTCCCTCCTTTCCCCTCGTCCGCTTCTCATATTCATCCATTTTATTCACCACGCGTCGCAACACTGAAAATCGCTGTACCTTGACATTAGTATGATAGCCCCACGTTCCACGTTTCGACTTAATTAAACGTATTTACTTAAAACAAACACATACTCAATTGATTGAATTTTCTATCGGACTGTAACTAATTCCAGTTTAATCTAATTTCTGCCACTACGTAAACAGGCCGATCAATGAAGAAGTTCGGTCACAGAACAGTTTTCTACAAACCGATTGTCACATCCAAATTCAAATGTAAATGAAGTGTTTTTGGTGTGATGATAATTCCTTATTTTCACCGAGTTATAAATAAAGTATATCTCTAAAAATAATATTTATACCGCCTATAAACATTTAGTACACACTAACAGTGCATATGAATCTTCTGGTTTTAATTTCATGGGTTTATATTCGTATTCATTTTCCGAAATGCTTTATAGTTTTGTATATTTCGCTGAATTTGATCATCATTTATTGCAGACAAATCCACTGATGCAGAGCTGTGTGAATTATAAACGTAACACTTCAGAATCAGAAAGTATTTTCCCTAGTATTAATTTAAATACACACATCCTAATACGTTGAAACAATAGCTGTAATATTTCAAAGCGTGTTATTCTATATTCTAAATTTTCTCTTCAAGGAGAGTAATTTTTGTATAACTTGATAAGGTGTAATCTGCGATTCAATCATATTTCACCATTTCAAAAAAAATCCTCACTAAAGAACAAAGTGGTTTATTTTTATTTAACTATGCTGTCAATAACACAATATGGCTTCCAATAATAGAGTTCTTAATAAAGTGGAATGGTTATGAAACCAAATTTTGTGGCCAAACTTAAGATATTATAGCAGAATTTATCTGGAGGGACTGAGGAAAATGAAGAAGTACCTCAGTCAGGATAGCCTCCAGATCAAGATTTTCGCCCGCGAAATTTTGTGGTCTGGATTTATAACCAAGTGAAGTTCGACTCCTACGGGAGCTTCAACAAATCGGTGTATTAGAAATGACTAGCGGCTTGTGGGAAGACCATAATGTTTGTGCCATAAGGATGGTGACATTTTCGCAACATCTCCCGATATTTTAAATTCCTGTCAGATAATGTGCATTCTCTTTTTCTGGTAACTCTCTCGTAACTTTATACCATGCAGTGGTTATGAAATTGTCATATACTAAAAATTGTCTTCTTCCCCTTTTGAAATGTGATATTTCATGCATCATCCTTACCTTACTCCATTTCCGCCACATATCTATATGTTATTCCATCATTTTTGGTATTCTTTATCTATTTTCTGTTTCTGTCACATCCCATTTCTTCACTCTTCCTACTTTCCCTTCTGCCCTAAATCCGAAACTTCATCCTAAGAGTAGCATTCTCGAAGCCAATGGTCCAATAAGAAACCAATACGCTTGTACCTTCCCCCCTCCCCACGAGTCCTCCACACGTACCGTGATAGCGTCTCTGTGGCTAGGCAACTTATCGTGCTGTCGAGCGTGAATGGTTGCTTAAACAAATAGCTCTAGGAGAAGACTAGAAGAAAAAAAACATTATTGGTACTTTCCTTGTTCTAGCTGAATTCACGCTGAAAATTCATTATCACGAATCTCATTGTATTTCTCATTGTGCGTTAGAACTGTGGACTGTAATTCTAGCATGTGACATTTGCCTTCGAGTGGAAATACACTATGCCTCACGTATTTCTCTTGTATTCGTGTTCACGATAACTTGGCAGCCTAATGGCATAGGCGTTTAATGATACTTCTCATTCTATTCATCAGCGTCTGTTCGAAGTTATATTTAACAGTACCGAATGAAAGAATGCGTGAAATTGTTTGTCGTCGGTACAATCGAAAGAATTTCGAGCTCAAATTTATGCTTTTTAACAAAGTGACAAGGTCAAATTCCCGGGTATTTGTAACATGTAATCGAAAGAATACGCGGAACATTCAAATAGTGTATATTATTTAGACCCATTGACATTCTTTCCAAAATAATGTTTTAAAACTTAGGAAATCCACGACATTAGTTTTCGGCAATAAATTAGGTCAATTTAAATTCAATAGACTGAACCGGTTTAATGTGATGTAAACCGAGTATTTTATTACCACCTACGTTCGATTTGTGTTGTAAATTAAATGACTTCAAAGTAGCATTAATAGCAGTTAAGCAATCTGACTTTATAAACATTACCATGGAGCGATGTTAATAAATGCAGTCTAAAACACTTTGCGCTATAAAGTGACTTTGTTTGAGATATGCGTGCCTACTTGACAGATAGTTTATAACTATTAAATTCATACAGAGCCCCAAAATTCCCCCTCCGTACCGATTTTCCTGCACCGAAACATTATAAATAAAACAGAAGTGACGAGTTTATACGTTTAATTTTTTTCTGATCTGCATTTGAATATTTTAACAAATTGTCAGCTAATGGTGGCCCAATCTTTGGGTTTCTGGCTATCGTAGCAAATCGAAACTGCGCTAAATATGTCTCAAATACTAGACATAATTATATTGAAGAGTATCCGTTTAAATATAATTTTACAAATTTATGGCAACCCCAAAACTAACGTAGGCCTGTAGGTACGGAAATCTAACTGATACAAAAAAATCCAAAACAGAATAAATTAAATTTTGTAAGACATTTTCTGAGCATGCCCTTTTAATCAGGTAGGACTACATAATTATATACCTCGTAATAAACCAGAAATTTTAACCAGAGAAATAACCAAAAATCTTTAGAAATCGGCTAATAGCTGACATAGGACAGGAGTCATAGAACGTGCCACAGAAAACCTTCTCCGTCAGATTGGTCCACGGGCGTACGCATTAAATTATAAATATAATGAATATTTTAAAAAACAAGATTCTAATGCAGAGAAATTATTCTCAGGTCTGTGCCCATATCTCTAGAGGAATTTATGACTCCATTCCAGTAACATTGTCGATAACCAATGTTATAATATGTGCATATGTAAAAGAGAAAAAAACACAATGTTTATTTCAAAAAGAGAATAAACATAAATACAAATATTAATACGTTTCATTTATAATTTATGTATAAATATCATTGCTTTCATTTTAATAGGCCAGTCTTGAGTGCTGAATTTTTAGAAGTCGCTGTTCTGATTACAGACGTCTACGTGGTTACAGTGTGCTGTTAAGATTTTACTACAGCTGATCTAAATCAGAAATATATTCAACCAAGCTTCTCCTGAACAGTTACAGGGATTATTTTAAATGTTTAAATAATGCATAAAGACCCTGTTCCATCTCTAGATGAAAAAATAATAAGTAATTCTTAAAAAGGTGCACATGAATTTCTGACACATTGACTCTATCATGAAATCTTTAGTGTAACACGAAAATAAATGGCTGCTGCTTCTTGAATACTCAGTGTAATAATGGTTTGAATAGGAGAAGTTAGGAAACGTAAGCATTGCGTAATAATTCAGGTTTGTCCACTAGAATTCGAGCTACCTTTGTGAATGATCGGGAAAACACCGGATGATAACAGGTCAAAGCGCTGAATTGACATGACCTAACAGATAATGTATCCAGTAGCCATTCCCAAAAAACAATAAACTTGTGTGTATATGTAGGCGTGTCTTTATCCGACAGTAACATGTGTAAATTGTATGTCACTGATGTCATATCTGAAAGAATGATAATACTTTCTTTCGTTTCTTACGAGCTAGGTTGTTCGCCAAGGTTAACACCTCAAAAGGGGAGGTGCGAGATTTCAGCCAGATTGGCATCGTCTTGGCGTCTGTCTTGAAAAACAGAACAAAGTCATGAGTCAGGTTTACGTTGTCCTACATTATATTCTGAAATGGAAGCTACCATCAAGTTTGAACATACGTGTGGGCTTATAAAACATCAAACAAAGAACGACGCACAATTATATTCTAATAAATTCATGGTAAATTCAGGTCTTTTATAATTGTAAAATTAGGTCATGGAATATAACTGATAAATGAAAATACGTAATAAACATTTATGACATTTTTAAGACAAATAGTTGGCAATAAATTTAGAGATGATATTCGTAAACAAAGGAATATTCTTTACTTTAATAAATTAATATAGATCAGTGATAAGACTGGTACCAACATATGGGAGCCCTCCATATATAATTACAAAATAAAAGCAAAGTTTTAATTTGAACTACTACCCGCAGTTCAAAATATGACGACAGAGTCAATTCAGACCATATGTCATATACTTAGGTGTATAAGTTTAATACACAGAGTCGTGTTAATCTTCATTGTGATCCAGTTTCAAATTACAGAGACGAAGATACATGTCAGGTCTCAGGTGTGAAACGTATGACCATGTGATAAAGTTCACAGTAACTCACTGGCAATGTGACCAAGATCAACCATTTCTAAAGCAGGCCTACAGATGCTCTGATCCGAATAGACGAAACCAAGTTAACACATTAAAGTACAAATGTCAGCTAATACGGATCTTAAAGACTGGGCATTCCAAACCAGTGACAGACATAAGTTCAATTTTATAATTTATGAAAGATAACTTACATCATGCAAACTTTAATTTTCAATAGAAAGGAATGCTTAAATTCATTAATTACCTTCTTCAAAATGATCCATCACCAATCCCTATCCTGAGCCACATGAAACCAGTAAATACCCTCCTTCTTCATTTTCTCACGGTCAATTTTAATAATATCCTTCTACTCTACTTCTTGGTCTTCCAATTATCGTCTTTCCCTCAGGGTTCCAGACCAGTTGTGGTCCTTTGTAAACAATATCATGAACCTTCACATTCCACAAATGCCTAAAAAATTCCTGACTAGCCCAGCTGTTAATCTTCTCAAAATTAATTTTGTTCTATGTAGTTATGTAGATAATACGTTAATTTAAATTTATTTGAAGTCAGTTTGATATTCACTAAGTTTACAATTTTTCATTTATTTTCTATTGTTTTCTATAATCTTATTTTTCCTGTGGCTTGGATTTATGGAAATACAGGCAACTCTCGGTTTACGAACGTTCGACTTACGAACATTCACTATAACGAACGTCACAATTCATTCAAAATTTCTTAAAGTCACCAACAGATATAGTTCTTTATAAAACGAAATGCCAAACGTATAGTGAACATAATTGTAAGATTTAAATGAATAAACTTTTAAAAAATGTATTTATTACAATAATTATCAGCAAATTATTATATGATAATTTTGCTGAACTGTTCTTCGTTAACAAAACTAATCTAGCCAGTAAAAAAACGTTGGTTTACATGCCACGCCGCGTGGCGTACGTTACGTATCGTATACGGTAAACCATAATGCATATATATATTATAATAAAAGGCATTGTATAGACCATTCGATGTTTAGTACATGGTTTTAATGCTTTAAGATGGCTGGTAACGTATACGATACGTATCGCAAAAGCTCATATAACAAACAACGTCTTGGAACGGAACTCGTTCGTAAACCGAGACTTGCCTGTACATCTAAATTAAAAGATGCTACCTTTATTTTACTTATAGTGTCTGAGAAAACCCACCTAGTGTTTTCCAAATATAATTGCATTATTATTAATGTAGTACGCACGAGTTTATTCGGTCTTCACAAGACGGTCTGTTCAATTCCTTTCTTAGTCCCTTCCCAAAGCACAAACTACGTAGTCGCACTTAATTAAATCTTACCAAAGGACGAAGAAGACAAGTCTCAGGTTTGGAATGCAATGGTATGCATTAGGCCGCCTGTTACACCGATTGTTCTAGACCAGGAAGGCACCCAAGTGGAGGGATCACAAACAGTGGTTGATGTTTTAATTGAATTCCGCATGAAATGGAGAGAAACAAGAATTCAATTCCTCCTATATACTGTTGAATAATGTGCGAAATTAACTTATATAAGCTCACTGCTCCACATCGTATTCCAAAGTCATGATTCATTTTCCTTCTCCTGAACTTTACGTCGTCAGAAAATCGATGAACTTTAGACCAACCAAAGTTTCGTAAAATATTTGTAAGAGTTAATTTGTATTTTTTTAACCAGTAGGGCAGACAGTTTCTACACAAAAGTTTTTAACTCCCTAGGTATTGAGTACAGACATAACTTCTTCCACCTACAGAACTGTGGGTGGGAACTATAATCTGAACACATGCTGATATTTCAAAAGTGCCAAGAGCATTAAAGAATTAAATTGCACAGGTAGACATATATCCTAATGCTAATACACCCAATGGACTTCAGTCCCTGTCCACATTTGAACTAGCTATTGAAGAAGCATATGAACTGGTTGACAAGTCAATAGATCCTAAGATATAAAAAATAATTGATATCTAAAATATTCAGTTGCGAGGGAGGTCTAAAGAGACCTATGCTGACAAAAACAGGCATTATGTCTAGACAATAGGTCTCCAAACGTTACTACAAGTGGGACACCTGATCAAAAGGTTCTGTGCGGTCTAGACAATAGGTCTCCAAACGTTACCACAAGTGGTACACTTTATCAAAAGGTTCTGTGCTCGCGGGCCGAACTATAAAGACAAAATTCTTAATTCTGGAAGAAGAATCAGAATGCACAAAAAGCTATTTAAGTGTTAATTATATAATGAATTGGAATTAATTGTGATTTTTGAGGAAAAATTTTCACTATGTTCGGTATAACATTTTCTACCAGATGTGAATAGCATTCAGACATAAATGGAATACAACAGTTGAAAAAAACGAATTAAAAAAATGCAACGTAAGTCCTGCTCATTTGTAAGTACAAGTTAATCTCATTATACACGCTTTTGCTATCCGCGTTTTAGCATGTCCTTGGTTTTATTTCAGTGTCGTGAAAAGCATCGATATCCTTTCCGCGGCCAGGTAGAAGCTGCCAAGCAGGACCACTGGGTTCTGTACGCAATTTAACGGACTCACCTTACCGTTTTGATACCGGTTACTACAAATTAATACCTCTTATGGTGTTTTAGTCACAAAATTTATGGGCATGTTATACGTTTCCCGTTTTACACGTTTTAGATTTACGCGACGATTCCAAGGAATACAGCTCCAGCATGTGAAGAGATTCATCTGTACTTCATGATCAGATTTGTAGTTCATGAACGCCTTGATTGCTTTATTTGACAAGAACAAAAATTTTGAATTAATTTGTAAATTATTATAAGAGGGTTATGGACCGAATTAAATGACCCGTCAGAAAAGTGACACAAAATACAAATTTCATTAAGATCTCAAACTTTTATTGAAGCATAATTCGTTAAATAATTGAATGAAAGTGAAATGATTCCCAACTTGCTCCAATGTTATATCTGTGAAACGATTAGATTTACAACATTATAGCTTGTATTTTCAAGAAATGAGCATTAAAAACAGTGAGGTAAACAAAATATTATAAAACAGAACTTTTGGAAAGTTCCTCTTTACTTCGTCAGTTTGTAAATTTTAGATTTGAACCTAATACATCTCGTTTAAACCATCCCTTTACATGATGTATGTTATGTTTGTGTAAGTCTGTGAGAGATGAAAACACGGATATAGGGCGGAACCGCAGAATGTCTCTACAGTAAAACATACAAAGCATAATAGTACACGTTCATTGAAATGAATAGTAAACACTACTCTGCGTTGTACAGACAGTTAAAAGAAACTTGCGTTACAGTAATTAATACATCAGGTGAACTAATTAATTAGAAAAGACCTCATATCATTTCTATGCACAAGCGCGTTTAATAATTTCAGTATAAAGAATTAACTATCATTGTACAAAATTTGTTCACTGAGTGCCATATCACTGCATATAACACAAAGTCAGAATTTGGTTAAAAAAATATAAATTAATAAAGCATAAGACGCGTGGAGTTTAATGTTATATCTTCTTTGCCACTTTTTATTAACATGTTTCTTTATTAATGTAGTTTAATTTGTTTCTAAATGCTTTCATAACTTTTAGTTCCTTTATTCCGTCATATATTTATGTTGTCAGGACTGTGTAGCTAGGTAGGCAGACTACATAGAGTAAATTACAGTGCATAAAGTAATACAGAATGTCCCAAAAATACGTTTACAAAGCAGCAACATTGGTGGCAGCTTGTACGTCAGTTGGTCACCCATGTCAAGTGTGCCACGAAGCTAACGGTAGTCATTTTGAGCGCCTTCACTAGATTCGCTATTTCACCAAGTGCCAATGCTGACGTATGTAATTGTTTACATTATTAAAATGTATTTAATTTTATTTATTGAATGTATATTCGTATATTCGTGGGGAATTATAGGTATATACAGAGCTCCTAACGATGACATGCGAGTTATAGAAAGATTGGCAGCCCGAACCAGTCAGCTAGGAAATTCTAGGAATCGTAGCGTCATTGGAGGTGATTTAAACTTGCCCTATACAGATTGGAAGGGAAACATGGAATGTACTAGCGGAAATCAGGCATTTATAAATAAACTGGTATGGGAAATGGGTACACACAGGTAATAGATAGTCCAACCCGAGGGGATGCATTGCTGGATGTTTACCTTGTCCGGCCTGAAAGTTCGTTCAACTCTTGCGGCATTGTACAGGGGATCAGTGACCACAGTGGGGTATTATTAGAAGTGGAATGGGAAGAAAATTGCTGCGAACCTCAGGTAGAAAGATTAGTCCCCGTGTACCATAAAACAAATGTTTTAGGATTACGAAACTTTCTTCGGGAAAAGTTTAAATTATGGGCTGGAAATGGTAGTAGCCTAGAAGAGATATGGGAAAGTTATAAGGATATAGTCATTGAGGGTATCGAACGTTTTGTACCTCAAAAAATCCTGATTAAAAATCCGGATCCGGAATACTATACAAAGGAAGTGAAACGGCTAAAAGTAAAGGTGAGGAAGGTGTGTAATAAGAGAAAATCTGGAGGGCAGTACCAAGCGGAGCTGAAACGGTTATCCAAGGAGTTACTGATAGCAAAAAAGAAGGCTCAGGAGACATTCTTAACTTCGGTTTTGCAAAACGAAGGTAGAAGCTGGACAGAGTTTTACAAATATGTTAAAAGACGTAAAGGTAATAGAGAAACTATTCCTGCAATCAAGGGCGTTAAAGGAAACCTCATCACAGATCAAATGGAAAAGGCCAACTCCCTAAACGCTTATTATGCGTCGGTATTCAGTTGCGAACGAAATAACCCGCTAATCCAATCAACATTTTCAGATAAAACGTTTACCATTAGTATTAATATCATAAGGAAACGACTATCAGCAATCGGGAGAAATAAATCCGTCGGACCAGATGGCATTCCCGGGGAATATTTAAAGTTAAGTGGGGAAGCAATGATTTCATACCTTGCGAGACTGCTGGAGATAACGATGAACAACAATTCTATCCCAGGGGACTGAAATAAAGTTATAGTGGTTCCTATTTATAAAGGAGGAGATCGATCGGTAGTTGGGAACTATAGACCGGTCAGTTTAACCTCAGTGGTTTGTAAGCAAATGGAGCACGTTATAGCAGGGTATCTAAGGCAAGTCTAGGAAAGGAGTGAGTGGTTATATGAGGGTCGACATGGGTCTAGACCTGGGTACTCATGCGAAAATCAAGTAGTCACGGTTTGTCAAGATATTGCTGATTCATTGGACGAGGGAATCAGGACTGATGCGGTTTTAATAGATTTTTCAAAGGTCTTTGATTTAGTACCACATGATAGGCTGATTAAAAATTGCTGTGTGGACTTGAGGGTAGTGATATGGGTAAAGGAATTTCTCTTAGGACGTTTGCAAAGAGTAAGTCAGGGTAACGTCAGGAGTGCCGCAAGGGAGCTTATTAGGTCCCTTACTATTCTTCGCGTATGTTCATGATATTTGTAAAAAAACATTGATTCAATTATACGGCTTTTCGCTGATGATTGTATAATATACAGGAAAATAATGGATAGTAGCGACATCGATAAATTACAGACACATTTAAATAGATTATGGAATGAGCGGTAGAAAATGAAATGAAGATAAATCCAGGTAAAAGTAAAGCAGTCAGCTTCAATAGAGCTAGGATGAAGGATAGGCTGAGGTACTTTTTTGGGGATCAATTAATTCCAGAGGCAAATAGCTTTAAGTACTTAGGAATACTTATTCGCAGCGATCTGAGCTGGGCAGATTATGTAAATTATTCACTAATTAAAGCATGGAAGGCTCTCCATTTCGTAATGCGTATACTAAAAAAGATAAATAACAATACGAAACGTTTAGCTTATACGTCGCTAGTGAGACCGATACTTGAATATGGAGCTGTGTGTTGGGACCCGTACAGAGAAGGGCAGGTAAGAGCCCTAAACCGGGTGCAGAAGCAAAGGGTTATTAAATGGGATTAGATGGTGATAAGTGAAGTGAAGAGTCTTAGTCTCGAAGTGATGAAGAACTTTAGTTCTTTGGGATAAAAGTTTCATGTACTGAGGTCTGACTTTATATTTTACTCTAAAGTATTGTGATTAATTAATTTGTGTGTGTTTTCGTTTTGTGTGTATGTGTGTCCGTGTAAGGTGTGGATGCTTTTGTAGGGGTGGATGTCTAGTTATGTGTGTAGGGTGTTCTATGGAGTGTATTTGTTTATATTATATGTATTTTGTTGTAATTGTGTAGTGTAAGGACCACTGCCACCGGGTGCAAACCCAATTGCAGTAAATAAAATAATAATAATAACAATAATATACATATTTTGGGACACACTGTACATTCGTTAAATTTTACACACAGGAGTGAGATGTAATCACTTACGTAAAATGTATACGGTATTACAGTATCCATCAGTTCCACTAGCTGCAGAACGAAGAGCACTCGTCCTGATTTCTAATATGAAGTCCTAACAACTGTAATCGTAATAATAAAGCGTCTCTTCATTTCTGCAATTTCCACTGCGCTTTATGCTCAGACTGACTGGTACTTTTGATACATATCTCTGTTGGATAACATACACGCATATTTCCTATATAATGCAATGCATCAAGTTAGTTGTATTCGTTGTATTGCATTGTATAAAGAGACTGTATTTATAATACAGTATGATACGTAAATTCTGGTCATGTGAAATGTAATGCGCAAATATAACGTTATAGGAGGTGGTACGCATACTGGAATAATAAAATTACCATAAAGCTGCTTAAATATTAAACGATTTCGTATTTCCTTTATAGAGTCTATATTTCAGTTAGAAAACCACTGTTATTTGTATCCGCTGCGTCAATGGATGTATGGAATGGGCGTGGATGAAAGCATACTATTGCTTTCAAAATTTATGGTCAAAATTGATGAAATGTAACATCAAATTGAAATGGAATTTGAGTACAACTTTAAGTTATTCAAAACATGTAATTTAACAGCAATTTTCCGCCAAAACTAATTATTTATTGCTGTGTTTGCCACATGTTATTTACAAAATTATTTGCTTTCATGGCATTTGTAGGAGTGTCAACAGAAAACATGAACGAAAATAAAGTTTTAATTTCGTTTACTGCGCGAAATCCCTCCACCCATACGAAGGTGTTCTTCACGCCACATGACTTAGGTCATTTCTGCACTAATGTTGTTTTGGTTCCCTGTAAAGCAACAATGTGTTCCAAACATTCCCTCGGTTCCAGTTGTTAACAATGCATAGTACCGAGGGGCCCATTGTCGTCAGAAAATGGGTCCTGCTCATGCGGGCTGCTTCGTTGAACCGTCGTACATGGTACAAGTTCATTTCCGGTATATTTTCGACGTGAATAAAAATTATCGTGGGACAGACACATGTAAGTCAGTTCTGTTCTTCATGAGTAACTGAATTAAAATGTTCTTGAAATGTTTGCAATTGTTTAACTGCTCAAAATATTCCATCAGTTTTTTAACGCGAATGTTCGTTGCTGCGTACACACTAGACAGTCAATGGGCCCGATCCCTAGGGATTTGAATCCAGTTCAGACCTTCATATTCCGCTTTTCCGAGATTCACTTTAATGTTAAATAATGTTAATTAAGTCTTTCTCTCTTGTTCTACAGATATTATATGCATTTCTCAACATCTGTAATCAAAAGGATTCCGCTCTCGAAGAGTTTAAAGAATGACATAATTTCGATATAAACAAAACACTGGGGAGTGTGGTTTAATGATTTAAAAACAAAAATTTCTATTCTTATTACCCGTACGTGTTACAGAATGCCAAACACCTAACCACTGTCCCAATTCTATAAAACTGCAGATTACTTTAACATTCATTCCTTTGTTAGCTTCAGAAATCATTCAGATCTCTCCTGATGCTGTGACCGGCAGAACGTTGTGCGATTTCTGCCTCGCGTTCACTCAGGACGAATATTAATTCTGTGGTGCGCATTGTTCGGTCCGTCGGATGGTCTATTTTCACATTCTACCACAAACCATTCGCATACTTACACACACAATCCGCGCACACTAACTTACAAGCACACGGAATGCCAGTGATGGGGTGCACAGCTTCATATATAGACCATATATAAAATCCTCCCCCCCCCACCCCCCGTATTTTGGTCGGACGTTAAGCACCATGTGAGTGAGTGGGTTTTCAAAGGTTAGAGGGCGGAAGAGGCAGATAGCATGCAAGTGACACCTCCATTACTACGCTACCACGAGGATGGACATACTGCCACCCTGCTCTTTGCAGCAGATAGCAATGACTACAACAGACCAAGTACTGCGGCTCGCAAATCAAATGTCGCAGAATTATGCATTATACTGTATTTCTGAGTATTCATAACTGTTTCATTATTCTTTATATAAATTATCAATTCATATTTGTTCAGGATCTAACAGTGGTTAAGTATTATAGTTAGAAATTAATAATATATTACAGGCCCACATTTGTTATAGACGTTCAAAAATTCTTTAAATAGTATGTACGTAATTGCAAGTCCACAACACGCAGAGAAGTTATTATTGTCTGTATTGGTAGCATTGATTTATGACAGCTTCTTACTAGTAAGAAGTGCTTACAAGTTAAAGGACGTAATTTCCAATACTTCTTTTTAAATAAATGTAAGTGTAAGTAAATGCTGTTTTTTTATGTTCAGAAACTTTTCAAACAGTGTACAGACACTGTTGTTATGGTCTCACCGAACTTGCGGTAACAGCAAACTTAAAGAAGGAAAATTACTCTGATTAAAATTTGAAACTAAATTTCTTAGAAAGTAGGAATGAATATTTATGGGTTATAATGTAGGCATCGGACAGTATTGAAAATGCCTTGTATAGAGTTTGAATAGAAAGGAACAGGTAAGAACCTCTTAAAAACCTTTTATGAAATGTACATGAAGGCCAGTTCGTGTTGTTACGATATTAAAGATTAAAGTGTCGATATTATTATAAGTCTTTTCGAAATGTAAGTACGATTTTTATCATGAATACTTTTGCGTTATGAATTTGGAGCCTGCGATGTTGATAAATGTGTTAAGCTACTGTATAATTACAATGTTTAAAAACACTTAACGCTGTATTTACAGTTTTAACTAAACTAAAAATTCCCCGTTTAAAATCGTGTTTAGCATACAACATATCATCACATTAATCACTCCAGAAAAGAATCTACATTTATATTTTTCTGTTATGAAGAAAGTACAGACTTAGTTGCTTAAATTAAAATTGTACTTTCGTAAGTTATATTATTTTAAAGGTGATAAAATTTAACGTGGCATTATACATAATTTATTTAATATTCATATAGCATTTAAATATTACGTCCTGTGAACTATGAGAGGATATACCAGCCAAACGGGACGTAAAGAAGTTGAGACTATTTAAGAGCGATATATGCCCCATACAAATTTTATATCAGTGAGTTTACACTTCAAATGATATGAAGAAGATGTGCATTTTAATTTCCCGGCTATAAGAAGTGCATCAAATATAAATGTAAATCAAAGTCACTGAAGTATATAAAATCATAAAGATTGTATTTGGAAACGTGGTGTACTCATCTCTGCTTCTTCGCTTTTTTATTTCGTATGTTTATCTCTTTTATGAGTACAGTTTTATGCCTCAAAACTCTATACCTGAAAGCAATGATAATGTAATGATGAAATTAGTACATCGCGAATGACAGTACACAAAACTGTGGTCGTCATTTGAAATTGGTTAATATAGCAGTGCATTTGCAATACATTGGTTAAAATGAGCACCTGCAATATCTGATAAGGCAAATTGCCGCCATGAGAAATAAGACGCAGCAAGCATGGGGGTATAAGAAATGCGTTTAAAATAGTGGTCTTAAACCCTGAACGAAAGATGTTACTACGGAGACATAGACGTAAAGGGAAGGTTGAAGAACGAGATAATATGTTCTCCCGAAACGTCAGTGCCTACCTAGAAGTCCACGGGGCGCTAAAATTCAAAAGACCATGTTTGACAACGTTGATTGAGATTGTCCATTACAAGTTTTACCTTTAGTAAGTTACATATGTAAATGAGGTACACATTTTATGAATTAAAATATTTATATTTTGCGTGAAATAACCCGATAGAAATCATAAGATTCACATTTCTACTCCTGTATTTTATGCAATTTTAAATTGATTAAAATGTTCCATCCCTTACGGAGAAAGCTCGATACATAAACTTATGACGTAGCAGTGCTGGTTTGAGATAACAAGCAACTTACGTCAACAGTGATGGTCTGAGAACAATTCGATTTCAATTTCATAGCAATTTAGAATCCTTACCCGCAGTGCAATCTACAACCGAGTCCATTAACGCCATAATGTTACGATACGACATTCCAGTCCAAACAAATTAATTTGGATATCTTCTCCCCTGCTCTAACTCAAGTGTAGTGCATGAGATTAAGATTTCCTGGACTACAAAAGAAATGCCCTGAGGGATTAGTAAATCCCACAGAGATTACCTTGTTGTCATGCGATACTAAGAGAAGGAGGGGCGACAGAAATCAGAAAAAGAAGAATCTGATGTGCAGGAAACGTACAGTGTACATAGACACCGCTGTAAAGCAAATAGAAATGCAAACAGTATCTGCAATGATATTCCAATACTGTCAACCAACCCCTACCAGACGACAGGGACAACCAAGGGACCTGCAAAGAGATCCAGGCGAAGTGTATCGCCCCAGACGGTGTTTGTATGTCGAGTGTGTCCTGAGCATAACACCAGGGATTCCCTTACCCATAAATCTACCGGGTAGTAGTAGATATTTCCCCTTCCTCCACTCTTGTCCCACATGCCATCTCAACACTGACTCCATCCCTCGACATTTTGCTGAGGTCTTGTTCCTGTCATTTGTTTCACAACTTGAAGTTTGAGACAGGCGGGCTCTGGGGACAGTGATGAAGTCTAAAGTATTCCTCCAAGCGCTCCGTTGTACTTTATCCTTCTGAACTTAACATATTCCTACCCTGACAAGCAGTCAACACGTTGGTCAGTACAAATACTATGACAAAACAAAACAAAACCGGATCCCACTTCCTGGTGTTAAAATTGCGTTAAATCTTTCTGCCTTGCCATTCCTTTGTAAAGCCCATGCCGTAACCTCAGAATCTATTCCAGGTGGTAAACAATGCAACAGGCCTGTGATTCGAAATCTTTCCCAGCTTCACTCCAAGTGTCGTGACGCATCTCCATATGTTCAAAATGGCGGGTGTTTATCTTAGTTTTCAAAGTAATACACATTTTCATCAAGCATATAAAACTAAAAGCTCAAGATGTTCATTCACGAGAAGACTAATAAGACAGACTGTAATTATATAGGAATATGACTGTTATAAAATAAATATAATTCAAACCAATATTTTTCTCTCAGGGTTATCTTCATACGTACATAAAATTATTAATATTTCGAAGTAACATATCAACTTCTAATCAAATATTTTGCATTTCACAGACAAAAGTGTAAACACAGGAGCACAACGAAGCGGCAATCAGCTATTTACACATTTCAATAAAAACTATGAGTCTCTTAGGAAAATTTTATTTATAAAATACTTATTTAATTCGTTGTGACCACAAAAACAGAATGAAATATGCAAGAAAATAATGTGACTGAAATTAAATGTTACACGTCAGCTTCTGGTCTATGCTGATGATGTTAATTTATTGGGCCGAAGCTTACATACTAGAAATAATAACGCAGACGATCTATTAGATGCTAGTAACGAGGATGGTATAGAAGTAAACGTAGAGAATAAAGATACTAAATGGGCTAATATGTTCACGACTCGTCTCTAAACTGCAGGAAAAAGTTCTGTGTTACATAAATGTGAGTCTCACGCTTGTTTGCTTTCAGGGAATTGTTTCTTCTTCTCACAGAATAAACGAATGCATACGCCGTGGAAAAAAAATTGGGAAATATTGAAACATACAAAAATTTAATTTTGCCTGTTGTTTTTATGGCTGTAAAACTTCGTTTGTCACATTAAGGAAACAACAATTATTAAGAATGTTTAGGAACATGGACCTAAATGATATGAAGCGGATCCGGGCTTTAACGGGGATGACATTGGAACGTATCTTAAAGACAGAGGGTGGGAATCTCCGCTTTGGATCCATATGGATCACAATAGGGATCTACGGCAGCGTATTTTTGCCACTCTAATAAGCCTTCGGTTCCCATAAACAGCGGGAAATTTATTGATTAGTTGGGAAAATATAATCCTGTAAAAGACTCATATCCGTAGAGCTAGTTATTCTAGAAACTGAAAACCAGAGAATATATGTGCAAAGTATCTTGGAATCCAATGAAAACGTCATTGGAATTAATATTTTGATTCACCTCCGGATAATGCTAAGGAAGTTGATAGTTTTTCAGGTAGCAGAAGATTTCCTGTTTTCATGGAATCCAGAGATTCAAACGAATGTTTACATACGCCCGCCATCGTGCTGAGAACACTGCAAATCAATGTTTTCATTCGTCATGAAGATAGCAACTGCAGTGTATGCCGAAAGGTTGAATAATTTTCGATGTTTGACGCAGTTCAGGCCGAAAGCTGAAGTTTTAGATAGAAATCCAACCAAAAAACCCGAAAAATAAAAATTATTTTCACTTTATTGAGTGTAAAGTTCTAAAAAAAACGAACTCGGGTCAAGATTAAAACATTTATACATAAATATTCATTTATAAACATTATATAAATCCCAGGGGTATGCTTTATGCAAATATCGTTATAATAATAAATAAATAATACTTCAGTGTTCGCAATAAAAGTTAATTTGAACATCGTTTCATTTTTGGACCTCATACAAACATGACAGTCTTTCAAAATGTTAATCTCATAAATTTCCCTGTTCCACTAACAATACTGAAGGAAACTCAATATTCTATACACACAACTTTCCACTTTCTTTCTATCAGGTCGGGTCACTAGTATGCAGCAACGTCTCCATTTGGAGGCTCATTAATAAATCTTTAGATAAGGTAAAGTCCTTCTTCCCTGTAGCGAACCTCACACCACGAACCCATCCATCACTCGGGAAGGGAAAGCTGTACGCCATATATTCACTCGTTATCCTTAGGATTCTAGTTAATCTTGTGTTGTGACACAGGTTCATATAAACACCTCGGTAAACACAGCATAAAGCAGGAGGGACGTGGTGTGGGTGGAATATTTTTTTATGAATACAGCCGATGGATTATATAATGGTGGTGATGTGCTAGTAATCAGTTCTGGGGTTTATACGGACTCAGCTACATCAATGAAGAGTCCGTAGGCGTTCCCACCCCCCCACCCCCATCAACAAACCAAACCTGGCGGGAGTAATCCATCAACTTTTCTGTAGGCTGACAAAAGAAACAGAAAGAGGCTACTGTGAAGTAATACAGACTCTATTGTAAAACACGTTCATGGACGTTCATGCTTCCGGCGTGTCGGCTGATCGGCCTACGTGCTCATGTTCTGCTAATGCAACATATCCGTCCTAGGGGTAGTGACAACCCTGACGAGTAATTAGCCCACTTAAGAGAAGGTGGTTAAGTAATATCTCAGCAGTGTTAATTTTTTCATATTAAAGTAATTTTTTTCTCTAAGTAAATACTAAATCTGATAATGAAATTTAGTAAACGCGTAGTTACAACATTTCTGCATCTACTGACTTTTTCATAAAAATG
>NW_019059705.1:1001350-1013530 GCF_000696155.1 Zootermopsis nevadensis | reverse complement strand
AGACTAATTTTAAAAAAAATGTCAGTAGAGTTTAGAGTTTATACAGTATAGTTTTAATTGTTTATAAAAAAATATTGATGACAGTCTACACGATCATTACATAGAGCATCGGAATTCATTTCAGCTCTCCGTTCTAAATGTTCGTCTTTGTATGTGACAGGCCTACACGATATCACATGCAGGTACAAAACGCAGAGAGAAGAAATTAATCCCAGTAACAAAGAACCAAATACGATCAGAAATAAATATCAGATTATATAATTATTTACAGAGACGTTTGTCGAAATTATACAAGTCAGCAAAGAAAATGACTGTAATGTGGAAGTATAACGTACAAGAACAAAACTCCTACAGTTCCAAGGAAAGTCACTAAAAAGAGCCAAAAGAATATTAAACAACATACCAGCTGAATAAATCATCATGGACCAGCCTATCTATGTACATGGTATATTATATGATAATCACTTTAAAACTGAACAAACTTCATAACCGTGTACACTTAACACTCATAATTAAACGTTAATTTATCAGACATATGTGCTTGACTGATCTTGGTTTTGAAACGGTGTCCCTGTCTCCCCTTTTCTAAGGATTGCACTTATGGACCTCAAAACTTTGTATTTCCATCATACCAAGAATCCGTAAAAGGACATGAGAAATGTGTAGTAATGTTCATTACAAACTATTTTAGAAGCTAAGTATAAATAAAAATTTCACGAATTTTAAAAAAAAAATTGCAGTTGTCGTCAGATACGTCTAAAATAAAGACACAAAACATCTGCGGACCTTGAACTATCCGCGGGCCACCGGTCTGGTAAAGACATCTCAGTACGATATGGATGAAAGATTATGGTACGAATCACAACCAGTGAACCCTGTAATTGAGTTATTTGTTGCATAAACCCTGTAAACAAACCTCAGTATTACATACAACTCCCCACCGGCGCGTTCTGTCCTGTTCATACAAGCTGACCCTTTGGCTAATGCCCGATAGATGTTAAGCTATTAACTCCATCATTACAAACATGAGGAGACTAGACAGAGGACGAGTGATAGAGAGAGGAAAGAAATATCGAACTTTACCCAGACTCCTGCGCGTGTTAACTTGGTAGAACTGTGCAAACCCCTGACGTGAGCTAGCCGGCAGCTTATTCATCCATGGCTCATTAACTCCAATCAGTGCTGCCAAGTGCGCTCAGTAAACCTTAATAACTTCCACACAGAGGGCCGCGTTCTAATCTTACAAGTCCAAAACACATATATCGTTTGAAATAAAACGGCTTGCTATGAACTTCGGTTGTGACTGTTAAATGCTCGTAGTACTTTTTTTCATTTCAAAATGTAATAATCATTAAATACTTTGGAAATAAAATAGTGGTAAATGACTGTTAAAAATAAATGGAAGAATTAAAAATGCAGAAACGTTCTACTAATTCGTGAGGAAATTTGACGCACTTAAATACGGGAAATTCTATATTTAGAAGTTGGTACATGAACATATTAACGTATGGAACAATACCTTGGGCATGGACCAAGTCACAAGATTACAAGAAGCAGAAATGACATTTTGAAAGAATATATTGGAAAGACCCAAAAGAGGGAAAAAGAACAGAGGGAAACACAACTTAGAGTAAAGCTCCTTGGAAGACAAACTGAAAACAGAATAACATTGTTTGGACACGTTTCAAGGAAGAACGATGAATGAATTCTAATATAGAAGTTACAGGAAAATACCCAAAATGGAGACAGTTGCAGAAGGAACAACAGGTTAGCCACGGAGTAACACTGGAAAGGTGTTGTGGAAAAACATATTTGTCGTTATCTAACCTACTAGGGGTATCAATGTTGCTAATAATGTGTAAGAATTTCATTTCTCCTTATCGGAGGTGTTTTACGATGCACTACAAAACTTAAACCTTTTTATCGACAGTTAGGATAAGGAAATGTTAATGCTGTGTTTTCGCGGTAACGATTTGAACAGAAGAAACCAGAAATGCAGCTCAATCCGAGTTCCAGAACTAATCGTTTTTTTAGGTCTAAGTTTTATATATTTTATTTCACTCACCCTTTTTACATATTCCCGCGACAAATTTGCAGAATTTTCGCAAATCTCCATATTTCCCCTGATTACCCCTGGTTGTTTCAGATACAAACTGTACCAAAATAAAATTACCTATCGGACAAGGATAAAATGTATGACTCAGTACAAGCAAAGATAATTGATAAACGAAGTAAGTACAATGTTTTATATTTACTAGTTAATTACATGTTCCTGCGATATTTTCACAAGTGAAGACGCTTCGTGGAGTCCCTATGCTCCAAAAGAGGGATAAGTCTAAAAGAAAATATGGTCTCAGTACATGAAACACTGCTGTGAAAATGTACAGTTTTATGTACGTAACTCCACGGTGTAACGTCTTTCTTGGAAAGTTAATATTATTCAGCTGGTGAAGAAATCCCAAGTTTTAATGGTGTCAAAATATATACTGTGTTCACAAAATCACGCATTTAGATCCTATTCTGGGTAAGCTGAAACCAAATTTAAATTTCCTATTCTAATTTCTTATGAAAAACTTTCCTCCTTTATTACCTCTTACGGATTTCATTTGGTCATTTTTTTCGGAATGACAAACCTTACTTACAGGCAAGTTTAACAAAGTACAGTCAGTCAATTAATGTGTGTTCTTTGAACAAAATGCATAGGATAAACGCAAAAATGGCTGATCACGTCTGTTTACACGCATGATTTAATTCAAGAACCACTAGACGGATTTAGATGAAATTAGATATGGGCATTATTCCATAGGGGACTACCGTAAAATGTTACCTTTCAATTTGCTACAAACGGCAATATTAATATGACGAACGAACAAACAAACTGAGCTGTGACCGACAGTAGCTCCAACTGCAGCAGGTCCATACAGCAATGTATGGTAAAAGGTTTTGGAGAAAACAAGACTTTGTACAAAAAATTTTGTATAATTTAAATAACAACGTAACAACTGCACAAATTGAGAAGGGTTTTGACTAAACCAAGATTCGATCCCATGACGTCAAACATAATTCCGACATCCTTATTGATTTACAATACTTATGGAGGGCATTTAGACCATAAAACTTGTATAGTTGAAATCTAAATTGTGTAACATAACTGACGTAATGTTTTATTTATAATTGTTCTATAGAAATATATCACCTGGGAGCATTCAGAATTCATAGTTTGCAATCAACGCATGTGTTTATTCAGGTACGAATTACGCCTTTCCATTCTTGTTACAGTTTCAGTGTACTATAACACTACAAACAATGTAAACTAACCTTGTATAGTTTAAGAGGGGTCCGTTTGGGTCAGTTGCCACTGTCCCCTGTTCGTTTTGCATCAACATGTTAAATAATTAATCACGACATATCGTGTGACAAGAGCGCTAGTCGAATGGAATGCGATGTCATTTCACTTTAACCGGTCATTCAATTCTAGCATTAATTCACCTCATTCGGGTAGTAGCTGGGTTTAGAAATATTAATGATATGCACAACGCTATGTGCCAAATAATAGATCCATCTCATTAGTGAGCTTTCCAATACATTCCGAATTCCAGACACATTGTCCGATAAAGTGGTCGATTAAATATTTACCATAAACTCCCAACCTGCATTGAAGCGAATTAAATTTCATGTTACATATGTATTTCTGTTCGAAATTATATCTGTTGATATGAGTAGAACAGACAACTAAATATGTTTCGCACGTTGAGTTTTTAAAATCGTCTCATTTATGAAGACATGTGATTTGCAATATTAATCAATATTCAAATTATTTACACGTACAAAAAATACTGATACTGTGCGTTGCCTATGGGTTTATTTAACAATGCTTTCTGAGCTCAGCAAATTCTATAGAAACAGGTGTTAGTATCATTTATAATTCTCATTCAGTGTCTACTGCAGATTATCCGCAATACAGAATAATTAACTTAATTTAAACCTTAATTTAGACCGTTAAGACAATCGCCGATATTCCACAAAATTTAAAAAAATCTGACATTTTTTTCTTATTGTCATGTAAGGAAAGAAAATTAATTCTAATCGGGCTACGAGTACTCTAAGTTGGTTTAATGAAGAAAACACCAGAGTTTCGAGAATCATCTTTGTCCTGGAAACGTTGGTGTTTTCTCCATTAAACCACCTGACACGGCTGGTAACTCGAGAAGAATTCATTATACTTAGTCGCTTTTACAAAAAAAAATAATACTTCCATGCAACAGGTACTCGCTATATATTTCATGACACTAGAAGACGAACATGGAATTTCTTCTCTACAAACTACATATGTTGTTCAAAGATGTGACACCTCTCGGAATAAAAACAATTCAGAACGTAGACATTCAATATTTGAAACACATCATAAACGGAGGATTTTCCAGGGAACTAGTCTGCCTTTCATTCTTCTCTTTCTTGTATTTCTTTCTGACGTCTTTCTCCCAATTTGTGCAATTCAGTAACAAAGTAAGATACAGCGATGGAAAAACTCCGTCCCTTAATCCCAAGTGGTCGTCATCAACAGACTGTGGCTGTATAGGCTTTTACAGCAGCCACAACCAAGGAGAAGTCTTGTGTCTACCTCTCTCTCTCTCCCCCCCCTCACGTTTATACCTTGAAAACCCGTAACAAATAGGACACATGAGGTTTTTTTAAAAAAATAGTGGAGATATCGATTGTGGTCTTATCGATTGTGAATCTGTGTAGTCTTGTAGATGGTTGCCGATGTTCTGGAGGAAGAACGTCTTCATATTTAACGAGTGCAGGTCATTCCAAAATGGAGGTGATAGATCCTCCTGAACTTTTATAACCATTCACAACATTACACGACGTCAGAAGCCGCAACTGACAAACATAAAATCCGTGTAAAGAAAGGAGCAATTGGATTAGCATAATTTGATACTGAAATATTATTAATAATTAGAAAAAAAATGTCTGCGCCACTAAACAAGACACTGAGCTAGTTCCACTCACATTACACGTTTAACCACGATTCAGCCTAAAATTATTCTAGCATCGTATTCTGAATATTCTGCGTATTACAGGAACAAATAAATTTCTCGTTTCGCTTTTGCTATAGATCAGTCATTGTCAGCTCCATTTTGAAATAAATTAAGAAATCTCTTGGGCACTTGATAGGGACGAATAGCCCATCTCAAAGCTTCTACATAGACAGAACAAAATAATACACAGACGACCTTATCCCTTAAGCGAGATTTAAACACGCAGTCACTGGTGCTGACAGAATCAAATATTAAAAAGTTCTAAGCCCTTACTTCAGTTACTGTCATATATGACAGGAAAAATTTTCTTTAAGAGAACATAACTGTATTATAAATTACAACAAATGAGCGCATAAAAATTAAAGTAATTACTTATACTATCTTTACTTAATTACGAAAGCTGCGAAGCGTTAAGACGTTTTGCTGTGTTGCAGACAAGAATTACATGTACACAGAATTCCATGGATGAGTGAACAGTCATACTTTGGACAGCCCGTATTTGAAGTGTGTATACGCACATTGTTTGTAACTTTATCGGTGTTCCTGTACCAAACACGTTGCTAATGAGTTTGATATTGCAAAGAAATATGTAAAGTTTTTTAATCATATCATAGTAGTAATTCTGTGTTACCTCTATTATTAACGTAAAAGTTGTATTAGTGCCAATTATCTCTTGTGGAATTATTTCAGAAAGTAAAATTGATATTCGCATTATACTTTACCTATTTATTGAATTTTTGTACCCCTTTGAAACGCTAATATTACTAGGTTATTAATTTAAATTATTTCGGTCGCATAACTATCGATCTCATCCAAACGTGTACGTTACATATCAAATGCTACTATCTAAAAGGTTTTTTCACGTGGAAGAAGCCTAATCCGAGATTATTTCAAACCCCCAAATTAATAATGCAATGCATACATTCATATCGAAATTCGACGACGTGTTTACACTTAACTGATATCGAGGTACGTTATTATGTATTGGGGCCATGTTGTCTCAGAGCAGAATGGGAACAAGCTATTTGAAACGCCGTGATCCTCAGGCAAAGTCTGTGGCTCTCTTGTGAGGCGGGTAACATATGTTCGAGAATCTATTCACACAAAATGTCAAATTCACGTCAGGCAGTAGGGTCATATTTGTCCATAATATTACATTTTAACTGTCTAGCAATGACAGTTCCTATTAGCTGATGAAATATAAAAATCTTTTCTGTACACACAACATTCTTAGGGTCAATTATAATTTATATTATATTTTAGTAATACGTAACAAGTATATTATAATGTCACTGGTTTGTAAGGACGAAAAATTAAATGATATGATTTTCATAAAAAGTAATTTTAAAATAAATAAAACATTCTCTTTCAATCCCACGTAGGTTACACGGTATACAATAAGGCTGCAAGTACATCGCAGCATTGTTTCAATAATGTGCTGTATTTCTTCGTTAAATAAAAATTAATTTTTCATTAATTTAATGTCAATGTTTGTATGATTACCAAGGTAAGTTAATACAAATATGTACAGAGCTAAACCAGTGTTTGCTGATATCTTCCCTTGATTCGTATTTATTTTAACCCACAGAGGTCTAAACATGTTCAGTAATAACGTTACATAACAGCATTTATAAATAATTTTGAGTTTATAAAAACATTAAAATAATGTAATCCGTAATACGGTTGATGTTTTATTGTTGTTTTGAGATTAAAAGATATAAAATAAATGCCGGAGAAAGGAGGGCATGGAATAAAGACGCGAAAATAAAATGGAAAATGAGGAAAATTATACCTCAGTGAATTTAATTGTGACTTTTCCATTGGTAAAATATTACTGTACATTAAGGGAAATGTTTATTACACATAAATGTTGGTTTTATTTGTTATAGTGATCAGCAATTAGTTTTAAATGAACAGTACTAGTTCAAATACGCATAGATTGTAAAGAGAGAACAAAAAATTGAAACAAAATTAAATCGTAAAGAGCTATAATTCGAGGCAGACGATGGGTAGATGGACGATTCACTGGTTAATGTAACCGAAACTTAATTACGCTCATCGAAAAAGGGGTATTAATTTCTCAAACCCGTCAACACTAAGACAAAGTTAATCGAACTTTCCACATGCACCAAGCTAATATATCACTATTTGATATCAATGCGTCATTTAAGAACAATATAATTTGTAATTCACGTTTGCGCTTGTATATATAAATAAACTGATACTATTTATCAGTAAAGTTCTTCGCACTATGACAACATCAATGTGCCGAAGAGAGAAATAAGCACAAGAGATGTGAATTGTAATGGAAGGAAACGAGTAATGTTTTGAAGAAAGTAAAATGAGACGCACTTACCACTGGTGGGTTTACTTCTTGGGGGCTTCTCCTTCAGTACGACTGCTGAAAATGAGCAGCCCCAAAGACGAATGTCACCTCCCAGCTTGGTTCCTCCGAGTGCTGTGTTTATACAGATGGTGAAGGAATAAGATAGTTAGTACATTTAATATGCCACTGAAATAATCTAGTTTGCTTACAACAATACTGCGACTCATTATTCAATGGATCTGTGCCTATAAACTGGAGGATGTGGAAGATCATGGCCTTCAGCAAGAACTTCCTATGATTTTCATAAAATTTAATGAGTTGAAATGTTTTCTTTTAATTTAGCATTTTTCGCTTTGTTCTCAGAGGAAATTTCTGAAGAAGAGACCGCGGTATTTGTGGGGACAAAACACATAAATAACGGATGTTCCTAAAAATTAAAACTCTTAATAAATTAAAACAATCTAGAGAATCGTAAATCTTCGGTAAAACTCTACGACTGTTTGCTTCTAGCATCTATAAATTCTGACAATAGTAATTCACAACAAAGCCAAGGGTCTTATTTTCAAAGATGGCTGTCTTCTGGGTTCTTGCGCCATATGGTCTGGTAGAAGTTTACTTACGTTTAGAAAGTACTTTCCGTCTCCATTATCAGAGTGAAGAAACTTATCGCCCTGTTTGAGAAATGAACGTTAAGGAGGACATTTATACCTGAAAAATGACTGAAAACAGCATGACGTGCATTTTATTTTATGATCAAAAGGAAACGAACGAGAAGACTGGGGCATATAGTCCGCATAAGAAAGATGAGAAATGCATAAAAATTTCTTTTTTTGAAAACCTAAAAGAAAGAGACCACTTGGAAGACCTGATGATGTCGACAATAAACACCTCTGAAACGTCGGTAAACTACCGGACTACATGGCGTAAAATCCTAGAATACATTTAACCTTAACGCCTTGAATTACAATAAACAATGAAGACAAGTTATGCTCATGTACTTGTATTCTTGTTTTTGTGTAAAACAGATTAAATTAAGGAGTGAAAATGCATGCAGGTTACAAGCATGATTGTACTATGCTGGGCAATTCATTTGGCCTATAGTTGTTGTACACGAATGTGTTTTGTATTCCTTCATTGTTAAAGTGATTCATACGCACAGGTCGGAGGGCCAATCATAAGTTTCATAGGCCGAAGCAGTATTGTTCTACCACCATATTACACCGTCCACTCAAACATTGCAAGCCTTCTAAAACTACATCGGAACATACGTACACACACAAGATAACTTATAACATAAATATAAGCTAATCTTGCTTTGTAGTAGAATACATGAAGGAATAAATATCTTTGAATATTTATACATATAGTTCAATTATGTAATTTCCAGCCTTACATTGAAAGGTTCTATAAAGTATTAACACGAATTTACATAAATAATTATAAATTATCTTCGCAGTAAAATATAATAACTTAGTATCAACTGTTTTATTTCACAGTTTCAGGTATAAAAATATTATAATTTTAGGAAATTTTTTAACATCTGCAAATTTTTATTCGTACAAATTTATTATAGTTCGAAATTTTCGTGAACTTCATTGAGTTAAAGAAAATACAGTATTATGAAACGTATTATACATACACAAAAAATCTCTTTCAAGGCTTCATTATATTTAGGCTATTACATTCTGAAAAGAATCTGTCCTTTCTTTATTCGCAGGAACGTGTTGGTGGCAATGCTTGCATGTCTTTGAAAATATTCCTGACCTCATTAGTCTATGGCAAAGGGTGTAATTAAACACGTCATTTACGACCTCACGAATCGTTTCTCACAGCCACATCTCACCTCTACGACCTCGTAATCAAAATAGGCTCGAATTTATTATAAAAGCCTGCACCTTCAACGAATTCTAAAAGTATTATTAATCGTAATTGAAAAGCAATACATGGTCTTCTAACTGAAACTCCAGTAAAATAAGTAAAAACATCTTATTCCTACAGTCTCTTATTGTCTCCATAAATGTATTGTCATTATAAATTCTCTATTCGCGGTTATATATTCGGATAATGTTTGTCACAATAAAATCTAACCTACAATCAACACAATTATGTATCATTCTGTCTCCTGTCCACAGTTGATCAGAAATTTCTATGCATTTCTTTCCTCGCGACGTCTTTGATCACACATCTGACTGTCAATAAACTGACTGACTCTGTCAGAGGAATTTGTCGTACGGACACTCAGATGAAAATCTCTCCAACATTAAAAGAACAGTCGAGCAGACGTTTCTGACGGAAATTTGTAGATGCCTGTCATCATGACATAAAGATGTATGGGGGAATGGAGGTAAACCTTTACGCAGTAGATGAAGGTGATTTGTTAGCTTTACCGTCCAGACGCTTTATTTATGGATAAAGAGACGCTACTAGACGTGAGGCTAAAAGGGCATGTGAGCCGGACTGTAACTGATAATGACGAGAAAGGACCTTGCATCAAACCCCGGCCGTTCAGGAGAAACGTTAAATGTCTTTGAAATATCTGGCGTATTGTAACATAACTAATAAATAAAACAATAACCCAGTGTTGATTACCAATTTACAAGACTACTCAGTTAACTGGGCAAAACATACGGCTTAACATTTTATATATGACTAAAAGATACGTGCTTATATGCAAATCTAAAAGTTTAAATAAAATAAATATTCTCTTCTTATAGGTGCAAATTTGACAATATTCAAATACTGTTGTGACAAAATGAATAATAATGAATTGTGTTTTATTGAAATTATGAGCGTATAATAAGAGAAAGTAGTATACATTATCAAGATAGCAAATAGCCTAATAAAGTTATATATTTAAGTAGTTAAGTAGGCCTCTGTTTAAATAAAATATGCCATGTGTTTCAAAAAAACAGTAGAACAAATATCTGTTTTTCTGACAGTGATCTACGTTTCTAATAAAATAGCAGATAAATTTAAGTGCCAGAGAACAAGGTGTTAGTTTACTCTGTCGGAAGAATATTGAAGTAAACAGTGGATATAAAATATTTCTGCTCCTTTTATATTCAGAACCGGGCGATCTATAGATTTCAAATAACTGCGTAATGATGCAGAATGTTAGTGGAAACAGGTTCGGAATAAAATATGTGAGATATACCCACACTGGGCACTCAACTGAAATTGATGTCAAGTGACTAATGCCGTGCTAAAACATTACCTTCCGTGCAGATGATTTTAGTATGTTCATTTTATGTTCTGGAATATAATTCTTCCTGGTAAATATCTGTGGCTTCATATTGAGAAGAAAGAGAAACTCACTGTATAGGTTTGTTTCAGTAGAAGTGCATCAGCATCATTTAGACGCACATAAAAATAACGTGTTTAACCCTTTAAAGCCCAGCAAGAACTATACGTACCACCTCATTTAACTATTAATAACCACAACAGAAATTGTAATTGAGTTTTAAGTTTGTTGATATAATTTTACACCTGAAGATGGTTCGATGAAACCGAAACATGTTGTAAAAAATGTTCCAAATGTAAATCGATTATTCGATGTGGAACATAAAATGATAATTTAATTATCTTATTTGTAAATTTTAAATTTTAAATATAATTGTGATTAGACGGACAAAACCGAATAATTAATTTAATATTAATAACTCTGCCTTATTTATTTATTGGCTTCTTATAATTCTCATTGGAAGCATATATTATTTCCTTAAACATAATTAACACGTTGATCTTTGTAATGGAGAAGTGTTTTCTTTGAGGTACGAGTGAATTGTTAAATAACATTTAGACAAGCTTCATTTCGAAATTGTTTCTATTATTGTATCACATGAGGAAAACGAGAAACTGGGACATAAAATAAGTAATTTTATAGTTGGAAAGGTAATTTATTTCCTGCTTGTGGAACACTGATAACCTTACCTAGATAATTTTCCACACTCTTTATAACTGTTCCACAATCAGGATAGGTTAACAGTTACACCGTTGGCTCAGAATAACACAAGATTCCAAATCTCTTCGCTCAAAGAATCAAAACGAAGACGAATAAACAAGACGTGTGGTCGATATCTAGGTTGGTTACAACACTGTACATTACATACAGAATTCGTGGACGTTGTAAACCAATAGAAACGTCGATTTTGTATTACTGACTGTACAAAATGAATACTACAGTTGAATTACACTCATGTAGGAATCGGGTAGAGCTATGTTTATTTTAGTATATAGCATCGTATTATGTGTATATAAACAACTAAACTGACAACTTACTGTTTCTTTTAATTTGGTTATCATCATCACAATTATGAACAACTAACTGTGTTTTTATATATATTTTCGCTTCCAAACATCTTGAGGAAGATCTGAGCTTACGTAAAATACATATTGGCAATTTTCTCTTCATTTCTACAGTATATAAAAGATAACACAAGTTTCAATGATGATATAATAAAATATCTTTTCAGATATATTTCACTTCTTGTTAAAATTCAATCTGTTTTCCTTCTTTTACCTTATCATGATTTCGCCATAATATTTTCACATAACAACATTCAATCATTTGTGACTTTTACATTTGCATATGGGGCCAAAAATTAAAATCTGGAATATGAGGTTAATAAAACACGATTTTCAGAATTCTAATAATTTAAATAAAATACGTTGTTCACTATTCCAAATGTAACAACTGCATGGGCATACTGTAAAAATGAACAACTTTTAACATATTGCGTTAAATAACATGAGATTCATACTTCCTTTATAGATATTAACGCTTCAGAAACAAATTCAATGAATTACGAAAGA
>NW_019059705.1:962564-994540 GCF_000696155.1 Zootermopsis nevadensis | reverse complement strand
AACTGGTTACCGTAGTAAACCGACGTTTCGGGAACAAAGTCACAGGCGACTTCCGAGGAGCCAGTCATATCAGAACCTTGAAGATGGGGACAGAGTTTGTTCCCGAAACGTCGGTTTACTACGGTAACCAGTTAACGCGGCTGATTTCCCGAGATTTTATTGATTGTTCTCACCGCGAAAGTCCCAAATCCTATATTTCAAAATTATTTTATACAACCCAAAAACAATGAGAAATGTAACTATACAAAATAATATCAAATAAATATGAAAAGTAGTACTAATTCTCTACCACATCTTCGGGAATTAAACAAGAATGTATTATTCATCACATGACTTCTAAATCTAAATAAAGAAAATATATGGACGTCTGAAGCAATTTGACCTCTCCCACCGCATCTGCTTTGAAAACGGTAAGGTGAATCTACGAGGATCCAAGTATCAATCAATAAGTAATTAAAACAGAGTCAAAAATTCACCAAGAAGGGAACTACAAGTATCAATCAATAAGTAATTAAAACGGAGTCACAAATTTACCAAGAAAGGAACTGTACTATTAAGTAACAACTCCTAAAGCGTTTCCAAAATTATAAACACAGAAAGTTTAGGTCATAGAAAAGTGTGTTTAGTATCAAAGAATTAAGCGGGAGACAGCAATTTACAAGCGCTTCGTCTATACCACAAACAAAACTATTTTTATAATTTATGTACACATATAAATATATTATATAGACAAGCGAGGACTATCTTAAAACATGACAGCATTTGTGAACGCATCTATAAGTAATTCAGTTTTATAATGGAAATAAAATAGTACTAAGTCTGGAATGCGCTGTAAATCACACTTTATCGTCCCTTCTAAACACGTCGCAAAATCTTATACTACACTACTCATCATATTTTTCAGAACTTTTCAGAAGACTACACATAATAGGCTACTCTAACCTCTGCCTCGCAAGGAAACTGTTTTTTTCCCCTTGAGAAAGGAAAATTAAAATTAAGGAGCTCAGCTTATCATCAATATTACTCAACAACTTAATAAGTTACTTCTTATATTGTGTATTTTTTGTGAGATGCCTGAAGTGGAAACGCATGTTCAGGAAGATGGACGTAATCACACTCAGTTTATTTTCATTAGACGAGTTTTCTTCACTTTGCCTACTACTTTCGTTGCCCAAACAAAAATCTCACACAGATAAACACCTTTCTTGCGATGTATCCATTCACATTCACTGCATTGTTTCATTGCATGTACGCATATCTTGTAACATCAACATTTTAATAATAATATATTACCAATTGGATATTATAAGGCATTATAAAATTCAACTTACATTAAATCTCGTGAATGGATTTCCTCGTCGTTAAATCCCATACGTGTTAAAAGGCGACCTGGTAAGTTTTTCATTGAACTTTTATGAAGCCATTTTACATTCCTGTTAAGTCTCTGCCTGAAATTAATTTAATTATAATTTCCTTAACAGTTCCTCGGCCTTCCGAGACGTTTAGCGGTCAATATTTTAAATATATTTCTCGTTTACTTCTCTGAAGTGACATTTTCAAACCACCGCAAACACCATCAGAAAAAAAATATTTAATAATTCGTTCCCTACTAATTATCTTTTAAGTAACTGACGAACACGGGTTCACAGCAACATTTGAAACATCACCGAAAATTCACGACATTAACACGTATTTTGACTCAGTTTCTGTCATCTCTACGTCTGTATCCCTTATCTTATTAAATCGCCTTACGCACTAAACCCATTTTTTCCTCTATACATTGAAACATGTCTTCGAATTTCGCAAGTTTTAACGCGGTTCAAAAAAATGCTATGGGATTTCTGCAGGGTCACTTTAGCTAATCCAAAGATCAACAGTTTAATGTAGATCCCGTTTTGTTATTTATTCGAAAAGGAAATGTATCACGAAAGAGAGGGAAGAATTTTCTCTTCGGAAATACAATAAATTTGATTCATTGTTTCCTCCAGTCCATCTGTAGATGTATACATTTTCCAGCCATGGTATGTGTGTTTCCCTCATTTCTGCCTTTCGTTGACTTGCAATGAGGTGGAAGATAAGACGAAGAAAGGAGCAGTGAGAAAATGTTGAAATTCGTCTCGGTTTTTATACTTATTCTTCTCTTACTGTCTTCTTATTTTTCTCAAGCTGCCCTTCCATAAAAGCGATAAAAGAAATTCACTCGACTGTAAGCACATTCCATGTTTTCTTATTGTAGTGTGGTGCAGTGCATGAGATAGTCCGCCAGTGCCTGAGCGGCACAACAGTCAAAATGTTATGACCTTAAGGTACACGGTAAAGATGTAGAAGGTTCCCATTTTTTTCATCTCAGCTCTGCCGATGCAAGAAGTGTACCAAAGGCCGCAGTAATAAAATGTGATGTCGATTTAACTTTTATGATCACCTAGAGAACCTTTCTCCGTCTTCGTCTTTTAGGTGTTATGTTCTTTAAGTTAGGTTCTTGTGCTGATAAGGTGTTACCAGCGAGATTAAAGTAGAATCCCATGACACAACCAGAACGCTTGTGGTAGAACTAACAATATGTAACCAGAAGAAGCAAGACGATCTTTAAAATCAGCTTGGCTATCTTTCCACAAAGATGTGTGTGGCAGTACCGTCTCCAGGGACCGCTAGCCGCCCTGAATCAGTCCATCCTCTTCTGCTGTCGTTATGTCCCACGCAACACGACCAATGCGAACAGCCACGAAGATCTGCGAACTAGCCTATGGGTCGTGCTCTGCATGTCATTATATAGGAGCAAAAGGTTTGTAACACGGTAGGTAATATCACTGGCTTCAATCGCTTAGCCTATATAAAGTTACACTAACCTATTCTGCAGACTGCTTTGTGATTCAATATGCAGGTTTAAGTTTGCCATTCACTATAAGATTTCTTTAATATCCATATGAGACTGGGTACAGATTAGATGTCCGGGGGTCAAATTCCAGGCAGGGACCGAATTTTCTCGTCTTCAGGTCTACACAGTAGTCAAACCAGTAAAAGTAAGTGTCAATTAAACAACTGAAAATAGCACCTTAAAATAACGAAGTAACATTATGATGCTGAGTCTTTCTCACACAGCTGGCAAAGATATTTCATACTTTCAAGAAATCTGAATATTTATTACCATATTCATGAGAGTGGGGCACTGATTGGTATTCTCATACGATAGCAACTCAATTTAAAATCAGTTTTAATATTATCCCTCAATATACGTAATTCAAAGTCGGCTCTTCCCTTCAAGTTTACTGACAAATATTGCACATACAAATTTAATCTCCCGCACGTGTATTTCCATGTTCTTACAACCTAACCTTCCTCGATTTGATCGTTCTAATAATCTTCAATGAAGACTTCAAACAATGAAGAATTACGTTGTTAACTAGGTAAGACAGTATTTTTTGCAGTAATCCGTCTCAATAAAATTTAATTACAGTACATTAGTTTAATTATGGCAACAAGTTTTGGTGTTTCTATCACCATATTTAGGTATTTGAAGAACCTGGTAAAATTTACTTTATAAAAACTGACAATCTATTAAGCTTCTCTTTACGTAATTTTCCCCAGCCACCCGTCATTTCACTTCCTTCCTGAAAACTCTTTGCGATGATGAAAAAGTGAACCTAGGAATGACATCGATTTGGCTTAGGTCGCTTTCTCGTAAACAGTTAGTGTATGTGAATAATATGCAATTTATTCAAAATCAGATAACGAATTCTGGATGCGAGTTCCTTTGTTCCTTGACCGTTTGATGACACCTTCTAAATTGAGTTCAGACAGAAATCTTCATACTCACCGCCCTGATGATGGAGGCAGTATGATCTCTGAAACGTTGGTAAACATCTACCAGACTACACAGCGCAACAACCCAGAAGACAGAAATCTTCATACTCACCGCCCTGATGATGGAGGCAGTATGATCTCTGAAACGTTGGTAAACATCTACCAGACTACACAGCGCAACAACCCAGAAGACAGAAATCTTCAAATTATGAACGACTCAAATCTAACATCGTTCACAATAACTTCAAATAGGAGGTTTCTCGTAAATGAGAAAGTTAGATGAATATACAAGAAAGCGGCCAGAGTGAGTTTAGGCTATTGTCGTGGGGCTGAGCAACTCAGCAAGACTTCAATCAGGATAGCAGGTCTCCGGATCGATAAACAAAACAAGGAACTCCTGAAGGCGAAGCGGAGTGTTGAGCACTCACTCAGCAGAGGCATTTGAGCTCTAGTATTAAGTCTATAAGAGGCCTAATGACAGGCTTCAGCCTAGCGATAGCATCAAACATACCCAGGCTAATAACGAGAAACTATTACTTGTGTACACTCGCCGAATTTTGTCATATTATTTAACAAAATTTCGCGTTACTGCTTATCATACATTAACCCTTTAAAGCCGAAGCTCGTCTAAAAAATATTTAAAAATTAGGTCCGTACCGCAAAGAAAACAATACTTCACCATTACAGAGATCAACTCGTTAACGTTGCACAAGGAAATAATCATTGCTTATTCTAAGAATCTTACGAGCCCATAAATACAAAACTCGAGAGTTACCGATAGTTTAAGCGGGTGGTACATAGAGTTACTACTACATTTTAAAGGCTTCATTTCCTTTCACCTAATTCGTTACAACGACAACTCCAAAGCTTGAGCATTACGTCACATTTTAAGCCCCTCTAACAGTCATTTTCCACCTTAGCACTGTGGTGTCTGAGCACTGTACTCAGACGACACGTCATTTTGTTTTATACAAAATATGTTCTTCTCCTAATTTAATTAATTCTTACTCCCCTCTTTCTTGGTATTTTGGATTACCTATTCAGCAGTACCTCTGAAATTAATTAACGTTCTTTATATGAAATACATGTGTTTCTATTTAACTACTTCTATTATTATTCATATATTACGACTACTGATGCCAACAAACTGGAACGTATCCAGCAGAAGTTTGCAGCCCTTTGCCCTGATCGATTCCTCTTGTGTGCCCATTACAGCCGTGCTAACCCTTTAGAGTATTTAAAACTCCATACCCTGCGTAAGAGAAGACATTGTAGTGATGCAATGTTCCTTGCGCAGGTTTACCGCGGTTTTAAACACTGTCCTTCCCTTCTGGAAGCTGTCGGTCTCCGCATCCCTGCTCGGAATCTGAGAGATTTTTCTGTGTTCACGTTTAGCCCTTCGATTAAATAAAGTCCTGCTAGATGCGCATCAGCTGCTAATGTCTGCAGGGACTTGGATATATTTGAAACAAAATCTCTTACACTTAATCACATTCTATAGTAGTCTAATTTATTTTATTTTGTAAAATTATTATTAAAAATATACTGATGCATTCAGTAGCAATTTACCTTTGCGTATTAATGTGCTATGCACTCATGTAATTTTTTATAGTCTCTTTGTTGCTACCTTTTTATATTTATTGTTGTGTTGTTCGTATCTTGTGCTGTATTTGTAATTGGCCTTCTGCCTGTTGATACAGCACACTAATAATAACGAACTAAATTGAATATGTATATGCTATTTAAAATCATCATATATCTATGACTAATTATTTCTTTTAAAATAATTGTAATTTTGTTTAGGTTTTAAGAAATGTTCGTTTCCAACTTACGACGTGATAGGAGATACAGCTGAGGTTAGAAACTTCGCGAATAAAAATCAAATTTCTCGTCATAAAATGTGGAACCAATGCAGTTCTTACAGATTCGTAATGACAAGAAATCTATAAGAAATAATCTTCCATAAAGTTAAATCCTTCCTGGCTCAGACAGATAAAGTTTCTTGGCTATTCTGGGGTGTTACTGTACTCACGATGTATCGACTGTCATGAGATTCTTTACGCACACTGGATACACAGCATTCGACAGCCACCATGACATTCGCCTGCTAGGCTAAGCCACGCCTTTATCATAGTTCTTACTCCTGTGTAAAATTTTACGTATCAATTTAAAAACTTTAAATCCTGGAAACAATAGTGATATGTTTGACACGCTTACTATCAATATCAGATCAATGGGCATTTCTTAACGCAAAATCGCTATCAAAACAAAATTTAACCGTCTTTTCCATTTATTCGATTTATGTAAGCTTCCAATAGGAATAAACTCCATACCTTGTACTCCACAGCTTACAGTCACCAACAAAATGTGCGTTTACAGAATATATCGTAAATTCATATCTTCGAACTAGGAAAGAAACTAAAATCTTCTTTGAGAAACTCCTTCAAGTTTAAGACGCCTGGGCTAGAATTCAGGATACAATGAAGAAATTCAAAAGCTGCTTCAAGATGTATGGTCTCAAAGAAATTCTTTTCCACTAAACCATTCATTCCTCTAACTCAAGTCAACCTATGTAAAGAGATTCCATTTAAATGGATAACACAGATTTCAAAGCATCGTATATATACACTCAGTTCTCCCAACTGACATTCACTATTTTAGTTGTCTATATATCTTATGTAAATGTACAGTTATATATAGAAAATAAGCTTAACGCTAACTGAATAAATGATAAACAGAGACGACAGAAATACATCCCTTCAGAGTAACCACAAGGGATAGATAAAGGACCAATAAGATAAGCCGTCCTTGTTTTCTGTGGGGGGACAGTGCCATATTCACTTCCGAGCCAATTTCGCTACTTATTGTGTAAAAAGCTACAAGTGGCACTTTTTGTAATTACAGTAATGTGACAAAGCTTTTTGCGTTTACTTACCACAACATATTTTACATACGAAGATGGCTTTCTTCTACGTTGTAGCGCCGTGCAGTGGGAGGATGAGTAAGTTATTCATCATCCCGATGATAAAGGCAGCAAGGACCTCTAAAACGATGATAAACTTCTACCAGACTACACGGTGCTACAAGCCAGAAGACAGTCATCTTTATACCCACATCCATGAAAACCCCAAATTGCACAAAATACACGTAGTCTTTCAAATGTACACTTTATACATCAGCTGATCAAAGTGTTGTTCCCTGGCTACTGGATGTCGAATGTCACAATGATTATCAAGGGAATATAGCACGGAGGGGAAAAAAGATAAATTAATAAAGCATGAGTTTGGAATCCTGAAAATGATGAAGATGAAGGGAGAATAATAATAAAATGGATCACACAGAAACACGGAGAGTGTAACTGAAATGGATTCATATCGCTCAGGCCTGAGACCAATAACAAGCTCTTTTGAAAATGGTAATGAACCTACTTCGGGTCCCTCAAAAGCCAGGGATCTAGCTACACGACTGTTAGCTTCTCAAAAAAGATTCTGCTTTATGAAGTTAAACAGAACCATAAAAATGAGATCAAGACGTCAAGTTTCTTTTACAGCTTAAGAGTCAACCGCTTTTTCTAACGTAGCAGAAACCACGAAGTGAAGAAGGAAATTCAGTGATCTTAGAGGCAGTGTATTGCCTGCCTGTCTGATAAGGTCAGGGTCAAGTACAGTAGATTTAACAATGATCATTGAAATATTCAACTGAATGTCAGGAAAGCCACTTTCTTTAACGCACTACAAAGTTCACGCAACCATTTGTTACCAACTATGTAGCTTCCCGATACTCACACAAATTCTACGTAAAGAAGTAGTTTACAAACAAAATTTCACCCTCCGGGTCAGTCTCTGCAAAGAGGGGAATTTTGCCTTAACTTTGTGGTCAGTAAAGAAAGCAGAACCTACAATTTATTATTTGATAGTGTTTAGACGGCAGTGTGTGGCAACGGACGTTTCCTTGTGCTCCGTCCGAGAAGAAGGGTGTTTGTTGTAGTTCGCTACACAATTTATAACTTTTGTCCAGGGAACTTTTAAAGTTTCTCTTTCTGCCAGCTCAAACCTGCACATCGCCTCGCTTCACGACCCGAGGGCTCTTTGCTACAAGACGTACGTTCGTTCTACTGGGCAATTCACAGTGAGAAATGACTGGCAATTGAAGTGCGTGGTATATAGGACTGTACTCTTCAATTCAGAAAACGACTCTCCCTGGGTATAAAGGCAGTTACGAAAACACAGTCCGGTGAACTAGAAACCATACGTCTACCCTTCTCAGAGCTTATAAAAAACAAGACAAAGCAAAGACACGCAGCATTATGAGATTACATTCTATAAAATAAAATTACAAAACAAACCACTATTTCAAATCCTTATTGTGACAAATACATTTTATCAGCAGTGAATATAATTAATTTGTACTTTTACATTTGCGAGATATTATACTACATGACCGTAAATTTTGGAATAACAGTAAATCTTTTCATAACTGTCATCATATTGATAATTTCCGCCCTGATGATGGAATCAGCAAGCATCTCTGAAACGTCGGTAAAATTCTATCACACTACAAGACGCAACATCTCAGATGACAGCCATATTCGTATTTATTGCCGTTAAAACCTTTAATCTCAGATAATTACACAAGTGAGCTCAGCACGATTCGACTGTACTACATTTCTAAGCACGAAGCCAGCCCGCTAACCAACAAACCAAATTCAGTTCACTTGTTCCATTTCAGCATACATTATCTAAATATAACATTAAAAACACAAACTTTGTACGGTTAAAATCAATACAACAAAAAAGTAGGTTTTGTGAATGCAGACCTTGTCCAAATTTCTAAACCAGAAGATGTCCTAAATCAAAAATATCTGTGTGCACAAGGAAGATACGGACATTTTGTTAAGCAATACATTACTAGGGAAATGTCCTGTCTGCTGTAAGCAGTAGCAGTATACCGGAATCATGTTCTATATTTCTATATTTGACCCTGCACACAGGCACAGAAAAAGCGAAGTCTGCCCATAGTATACAAGGCAATAAATAGACATCGTTGAACATAATAAGCATTATATACACATAGAAGAACGAACACAAACCTACAACAGGCTTCTCTTTGGTATTCACAACTATTCCAAAGAATAAATCGTCTGCCCACGAAAGTGTAACCAACTGAACGATACAGGAAATTACAAGAGTGAGGTATGGATGAAGTTGTCACACAGATCTTTCTCGTATTTCATGTTCCTTTTTGCCCTTCTCCACGCAGCGAGTTCAACATTCCGAAAGCCATTGCGTATTACTGCAGAGTACTTCAGTGGCAAAGAAAAGGAATTCATGTTCCATCAGACGCACATAAAGGCCTATTCTGTCCAGTTTATTAAGAGCCAGTCGATTAATAAAAGACACTGTCACGATAAATAGTAACCTATTTGAGAAGAAATTTTCTGTTTTCTTGGTGATTATCTCGATCGTGACCTTCTCTCGGTAACGTGTCACTTTCATCATCAGGGAAGATTCGACATTTTTTCAGGAAAGATGAAATCAATAATTTAATCTCGAAGTTGTAAAAATCTACAAGACTACATGGCGCCTCAACCCAGAAGACCACAAACGAAGGTAAATTATGTTTTATAAATATTCAAATCTTATCCTATAAATTGTTTAATTAACTTTTCGTTCCCATTAGAAGCTCGGTGCCCATCGACAAGAGACACAAACATTGACAAAATTTTTAACGTAAAAATAGAGAAAACAAAATGCTCATGCCGAAATGTGCAATAATATTGGCAGCACATATAAAGCTTTAGACTAATTTTTATTTTAATATTCACATCGTAGCATATCTTGTGGGCTCATTTTGAACACAATAAACCGTGCAATTTTAATGTAAATGTAATATACTCTTTTGAATGTAAATTAAATGACACCAGACTGTAAAATATAAAAAGAAATTAATTAGCATTGCAAATGCTAAATTATTACATAAAATAACAGTAAAAAGTAATTTTTTCTATAGAATCTATTGGATCGTAGGGGCGGCCATTACGTGTTACTCTCTTTGTCTAGAGAAAGTGGGTGAGTTATTGACATATTCAACTGTTTTATTACTGTGGGAAATTTAGAGGTACAATAGCACATTGCTAAGGACATGATACTCATAATACATACATTTAGATAACTGAAGATGAGAATAATATTTAATTTGTCATCCATTAGCATACAGAAAAGAATTACAGATGCGGTAAACAGTCAGGCCATACGAGAAAATATATAAAATAGCATTCAGAATATCTAATTTTAAATTTAACATCGTAAAAATGCGCTCACTTATCGATATAAAAGTCGCTCGCCCTACTAATAACTAATCCCACAATGTGACATTGCTGTGGTTACAATAGACCCAGCATTATTAAGCAGAAATATTAGGCGAAGAAAGGAAACGGGGTCATAATAGGCCTCTGTGTAATATTTTTGTCCCAAGGGAAGGAATCATAAAATTACACGGCCAAAAAACTCTGCTGAAACATAACATTTGTTTCGTGGCGTGAGGATATTTTCGTTGTGTTAAGTGCAGTATTCTCGGCACAGAGGTCAGAGAAAATCTGTGTGTTTTACGTCGGCCAGAAATGAAACTCAAGCATATCAGAGGGGTGTAAAGGGTAGCAGGGGCCACATACGACAAACATTATTTCCCAGCGACATTACTTTGTAGCTCAATGTCAATGTTCCTATATTATCAATGTTCTTTGTTTAGATAGTGTACGCATTAGTTTGCTTTTACAAACAAGCTAGTGACGTAGTCGAGACGCACAGTTTAATTCCCACTATTGTACAGTTTAATTCGCGACGTAATTGAGGAAACTATTATCCACGTATTTGTTTGCTTTCGGAGGTCAGTGTCCTTGTAAGTATCATGGCCGACCGCCTGAATCGGCCCACTGTTTCCCACTGAAACAATTTAATTCAATGACATCGTTCTCCAACAATTGACGGTAAGTCTTATCACTCATCACATCAACACTGATGATGGAGGAGGCACAGTCTCCAAAATGATCATATGGCTAATTGCCCGAGAAGACTTTGCGTGAAAATATTGTAAATTAATTTTCTGTCAAAAGAACAAATTACTTCCAAGCTGTCTCCTACTCGCGGTATAAATAGTTATGTTTAGTAATTTTAGACCAGAAAATTTCATTCCAGCATGCTCAGTTATCTGGCTGTACGTTTGTTTGAGCCGTGCAAAGTATGAGCTGATTTCCCAGGGGACACCACACTGAAGTACTGCAGCTCCAACCAAAAAATGGAAATGAAGAGAAGTAGTTAGAGTCGACAATTGGACCAGCTCAATTGTTCCGTTGGAAAACTGAGTGATTATACAGTAGGCAACTCCTCGATATTTAACCAGGTTGAGAAATCTGCTTGCCTGCCTACCTCCACCTCGGAATTGTATGAAATATCTTGTCGGTTTTAGACCTGGCAGTAAGCTGCTAGTGTGAATAATTGTGTGTTCAGTATTGTACTGTAGTGCACGTATAGCGGAAATCTGGCAAAAGTGTTCTTAAAATCGTGATAAAAATGTTTCAATATAAAATTTTACGTAGCACATTAGCAACGCAAATAATAAAATATTTTATCAAAGACATAAAATCACTCTTCAACCTCAAGTTTCAAACAAAACGTTCGACGAGAAATTCGTCTGAACGTTGTTATTTTATGGAACCTCGTTTCCAATTCTGATTGTCCAACAATTAATTTTTAATACAGAGAACCGAGTTCTCAGTAAAACTGTACCGTAAATTAACTGGGCATTAAATCCAATTAGTTTTAAAAAACAATGGAACAATTTGTACGAATTCATATAGGCTGAATGTTTGATGACTTCAAATGTTGTCATGGAAATATGGAATGCAGCAATGTATGCAGTGCATTAACCGACTAAGAGCCACTTGCTGATTTAAATGTATACAATCCTTGCAAAACATAATGAAGTTCAGTCACGTTTAGAAAGGAAGGTACCGCATGGAATGCTCAGGATGAAGGAAAAATTAAGGTAATTAAGGAAAGAACACCTGCTGTAGTACAAAATAAAGACAGATGTTTTCAAACAGGGTGTATATAACGGTTTTGCGAGACTCCATAATCTTGAAAAATTCAAAGGTTTTAAATATTCATATGTATAAGATTATATACATAGGCTATGTTTACATGTGTGTGTGTGTGTGGGTGTGTTTATTTTCACGTCAGTGATGAATGTCCTTCAAGATTTAAGAATTTATTATAACGCGCCTTCTATTGGAATAAAACTCGTGCAGATAAAGACGCTTTGTAAAGATTTAAGAATGAATTACATGAAATAAAATTCTACAAACAAATATCGCATTAATAAAGCATAACATAAAAGATAACGATGTGAAATATGGTCTCTATGCGTCAGCTGTTCTGTATAAACGTCTTTTGGATTACATGCGAGACAGTAATGTCGGTCATAGTATAGGAATGTAGCATGACTGCATTACGACAATGGTTGTCTTAAAACTCTGTTTGCTTGGTAAGAAGCTAAATAACTGTTCTCATCTTTTGTACATATTACAATTGCCATAAAATTTCCATATTCGACCTCGGTCGAAAAGTTACAGCTGATGTATTACCCATACATTAAGTTACATGTTGTCGAGACAACCAAAGAAATAAGCAAAGAAAGATAAGAAGAATGCGAATGATAAGAGTTATTTCAAATTCAGAATAAGTTACCTTATACGCCTACACGTTTCTTTCACGCAGTGTTACATATATTTTTATTATCCATATAAGGACAAATAGAGAAAACAAAATGAACTACATTTTTATTATTATTTAAGACCGTTGCAGAAATTGAAATAAAATTCTATTAAACTTCTAGTTCCAGAACTGTTAACGTATTCTCACATTGTCTTGTGTTCGCATCTGTGAGCACTTATTTGTATAAAATGATTTCAAAAACCGACAATTCGAAAGTCAAGAGAAGCCTTGGAGCGAATGTTTCTTGGAAGTTATTTTATGTTAAAGAATATAACTGAATTTATTTTGATTGCCCGAAATGGGTTCTTGCAATTACAAAATGCACAAAAGTTGAATTATTAAATTAGTTTCGTTTATTCGAAGTAAATAATACATAGCATTAAATTATATAGTCCTTAGTTTGTGGTTGGGAGACCTGAGAAGAGAAGATCGCTGGGAAGACCTGGGCGTAGGTGGGAGGATAAGGTTGAAGTGGACCTCAGGGATTTAGGAATCGATGGCGTGAACTGGATGCTGCTAGCTGAGGATAGAGTCGGTGGCGGGCGTTTGTGAACACGGTGATGAACATTCGGGTTACATAAAGAAAGTGGGCTATTCTTTGACAAGCCAAGTATAAAATATATTTTTCAAAGAATTTCCTGCACCATAGAGTGAGTTAGTGAGTTCTTATTTTGTGTATTATGTTACCAATTTGCACGCTACCGAAGTTGTAGCAGACCTAAGCTGCTTGGCCAGGTCTCCGAAAACAGGGTAATAATTCGACTGTTGTTCAAATGTTTGATACATTACTTACATCATTTATCAACGTTGTTATTAATCGGTTAAGACCCAGTGATAAATATATCAAACACCTGCTTCAACAATCAATAATTCTGAGTGCATCTTTGCTAGTTTAGTACTGTAACACTTCTGCACTGTAATAAGCTATTACGTTGTGTTTTCTTTGACGTACGGAATGCATTTTTAAATATCATTAAATGAACTTCGGCTTCAAACGGTTAAGTAGAATCAAAATTATGTGAAAGAGTCAAATAATTGTTGGAACAAAAGAAAAATGTTAAACTGAGTTTTGAATCTGGCTAAGTTTATTTATATTTATTTTCCTAAATTTATGTAATAAATAACTAACATTTCAGGTAAGACAACACTACTGGGTTAATTATCGACAGACTGCAGGATTGCCTCGATAGTAATTAAGTTGCGACAATCGACAGTCCACAGTGTTTATTTCTACAATGTTCTCAATTCTTACTGGAGCTAAACAGCTTTGAAAGAACCCACACCTGAACGCAATACAAGGAACGAAATTAAATTGAAAAACTCAAATAAACGCATCTAACACTTGGCAGTCAGTGAACTCGTGTCTAAAAGCAAGTCATAAAAGACCAGGTTTTGGAATAAAATTACTGCCAACGAGGGTTAGAAGGGCGGGGGTGAAGACAGATCAGGGACGGAGTCAAACGGCAAATGCCTCCACTTCCCATCGACTTTTTTTGCCTGTCATTTTCTCTTTCACACTCGTTTCTCTGGATTTTAGCCAGAGGCAAATATTGAATTTCTTCGGCGTTCAGAGAGAGAAGTAGTCAAGGAATTTACCTCAAAGACTTCAGCAAAGCTTTGACGATATGACGTAAACAATGTTACCTCCAGACCCTACACAATTCTTAAACATACTGATGAAAAGTACATAAATTTAATAAATAAAACAAGAAAATAAACCTCCTTCTGAAAACAAACTTCTCAAATAAGCACTAACGACATGCAAAGGCTTTGCAGTCCGGTACATTACAAAATAAATTATAAATATTGCGTATAACGAGTACAACATGGTAAATTAAAATACTGTCTCTAGTTTAGTCACTTAGTACGTTTGCCAACGTGACTCACGAAATAAATATAAAGCGATGTTAAGGCTTCTCGTTTTGCGCCAGTGAAAGGTAAGGAGAGTAAACCCGTAAGAGAAACCTCCACCTGCACGTTGAAACACGTCTCAAAAGAGAGGTTAGCACTCTTACTTCCTATCAGGGAGGTTCCAGGTTACGATATCTGCCAAGAGACCGATTGCAGAAAATTAAGTTTCTGGTTATTACCCCTCATTCCTTCCAGAAAATTCTCTTATAGTGTCTTAAATTAGGCCACGACCAAATTAATCCCACATTGTTTCATTCATTAAAGATCCTATCGTCTGACGTTACTGACAGTGTCGTTAAACAAGTCATAAGTAAATAAACTAAGAAATACAATTCATATTTCTTAAATAAATTTGGCAGAGTGTGTAATCGTAAAATACAAATAATAACCTAATTAAAAAGAGGATTATTCAACAAACGTACAATTGTAAACATCTTTGCTTACCCTAGAAAAAAATAACTTTACCCACAGATGTCAGTTAAAGAAACAGCCACGTAACTACTCCACGGAACTAAGAATTTCTTAAGAATTTAAGAGTTTCTTAGCTTTTCAATACAGATCCATCTCGCATATTAGTCTAACCGTGTCTGACTGTTTCTGTGTTGGGGAAGACGCAAATGGTACGTGCTGTGTACACGATGTATCTGATATCTTCGCCCTTATTTTCTTTGGAATACCACGTTTAGTAGATACATTTATTTCTGCCGTTGGCTCCCACTAAAGCTTAAATACGTGTCTTATACACAGAGATCTCCTACGGTTAGATCACTGACTACTGATAAGAACTGGATTCCTCTTTACCTGTAGACGCTCAAAAAACCAGCCTTCATGATGAGTCAAGAGGTCAATTAAAAAAAATTTACACAAATATATAAACATAAATAAAATACTTCAATAAAGTAGCTGGACAACAAATATGAAACAGAAAAATGTAATTCATTTTGGGAAAAAATTTGACCTCTGCTACTGTTACATAACAATATTATATTAACTACATGTGTTACTTTGAATAATTCTAAATATCACTTTTGTAGCATTGATTTGGAATGGATATTTAATAAAACTGACGCGAAGAAATATTCAGAAACTGAGATCTTGCTTAAACTAAAACTTAAAATAAACTGTCATTTAAATAAAGCAACACAACGAATGTGAGGCTGTCAATATTCAGAACCTCAGTTACATCCACCTATGAAACACAAGGAAACTTGAGGTAACGATTTTGAAAAGTCACTAACCTCAGATTTTTAAGCACTGTGAAATATATCTCATGATTGTTACCCAGTCCTTTATTATTAGTGTGCTACATCAACAGGCAGATAGCCAATTACAGATGCAGCACAATAACACAATAATAAATATAATTAAATAACATTAATCAAATTATCTTGAAATTTCACAGCTATAACGTAGGTTAATACATAATGAGCAGCAGGGAAAAGTCACTTAATAACATAGCGCAGTAAAACCAATTGCTTACTAAAATACATATATACTTTTCAATTGTAATTAATTGCAACTTATTATAAGCAACGACAACAAAAATAAATTCGTCACTGATGGTCTGCTTTATTTTAAAGCCATGTTGACTTGTGGTCTATATGCAATTTTTCCTTCAATTTATGCTCTCATCTAGAGAACTCTAGCTAGTGTAAGCAAGCTGTAGCTATATTTTGTTGCAAGGCTGACACCCATCCTTAGGCTGAGACCAAGTTTCATACTCCTATGAAATAACAAGTAACCTTAGTATGTGTACGAGTAGAAAATTTAACATTTTTCGCTAAAGCCTCGTCTATTTTAATTAATTATTAATTCGATACCGACTGATGAAGTAAGATAATTTCGAATTACGTAATGAACATAATGGTTAATTTATTTAATTATATTGAGCCATTAGCAATTCATCATTAAACCACAAGACCAATGCAGTGATAGTATTTTCCTCTTTGTACTATAAGAGAGATATCTAAAGCATTACTATCCTCGTTAAAACTCACAGAACCGCTTAACTTCTTCAACTGAGCGTAACTGAATAGGTTCTTATCAGATAACGCGGTGTAGTGGAGACTTGGTCCAAGGAAGAGACAGGTATAAACGCGAGGGTACCAATCTTTGCCACAGCAATTCCTGTGTGCGCAGTCAGTGGATTCCTTGGATCAGAAGCAGTGGTTTCGTGTCGTGACATGATGTCAAGTGGTATCTAAGCAAGCTCGGGGATTGTTGGCACGTACAACCTTGCTAAAACACTGGTACGTGCACCAATGTTCTTCATTCTCACACCGCAGGCTACACTACAAGATAATATGGATCTACACCACAAAAACGTACGAAAACTGTATAAAGCATTCGACTATAATGTAAACATTTATTAATTTTCGTTCACTGGGATGGGATTAGCAAGGGAATTTAGAGAGGTCAAAAGTCTTACAAACTGCCCTACGTTCGAGTCCCGGTGAGGAGAGCTCCGGTAGCTAGGGAAATAAACATAATTGAATAGTGGCCCCTAGCAACAGAGCTACTTGTATGGAAGAGGATATTCCAGAAATAAAGATCACAATCATAAAAATCTGTCCAGGGTTTGAGTCCCGGTAACGATGTTTTTGTAGTTTAGAAATGAATTACGAAAGACGAGCGTCAAGACCAAAGTTCTTTGTTTCTGAGAGGATTACAGAAAGTGATAAAAAAGTACCGGATGAGATATATGCAAATGAACATCAAGATTAACTATTTTGTCTTCACGGGAAATTATAAAAACCTTGAAGTTGTTTAGTAACAATTTCAGCTGACTTAACCCTTTGAAGCCTGACCTTCGTCAAAACACAAAACTTAGTTCCTTCCTGGACAAGAAAACATCTTCATTACTGGACCCAATTTGTTAATTTTTCTTAAGGACTTAAAATCGATGTTTATTTTCAGATTCTTACGAAAACCATAAAAAATATTCTGGGGGTAAAATGCAGAGTTAGTTTTCTTAAAGCATGTGGCGCATGTTGGTACCACTGCGCTTTAACTGTTTCAAAATTCGCGATGTATTTGAAGAAGTGGGCAATATTTTAGTTCAGTTGACAAATAACGCTACAGATTTGCATATGAAAGATACAAGCGGAAGCAGAAGAAGAAGAAGTATGTTCAGTTTAAATAATTATATATTCTCTTCTACATTTCCAGTATTAAAGCTGAATAAAAGTACATTATTCCGAATATTATCGTACGCAGTACGTAACAACAACAACAGCAACAACAACAACATCGGTTACTTAACACGTGGCTAAAATTCTTTACACGATATAATTATGGCTTAAAAGAAAGAATCACTTGGAAGACCTAAGCAGAGATGGTAAGTTAATATAAGTAGATCTCAAAGGCACAGATGTAATCTTGCTACTTTAATTCATCTAGCTCAAAGGCTTGAACAGTTAAACGACTATCATTTTAAAAATATTAACACCCATATTTTAAAAGTAAAATAATTTAAATTACTCGACATGAGTACGCACAGTCTTACTCCGTCTTTAAATTTCTCTGCGTTTTATGAGGGGAAAATATGAAAATACACGCCTATGCATTACGTGAGTAATACACAATGTACAATGCCTGTCATGTACGTAATTATAAGATCATTATTCTTTATTCCACCGCACACCTTCTGGTCTTTTCCGTACGAGAAAACGTGAGATCCACATCAAAATGAAAGATAATTTATCATCATATGTATCACGCATCAGTGTTCTAGCAGAAGACGCATCGTTTCAGGCCGCAGGTTCCATTAAGACGTCTCAATATCCAAGAAATACACGTAGAAATACATTTAGGCATTTACTGTTTAAACAGTTTGTGTTACTAGATTAAAACTAAAAGATGATTAATGAGTGAGTTTTTAATAACGCTAATTTGAAAACTACAGCTTCACTGACCACAAATTACAGATGCGGTATTGTACATTTCAGATCAATTCATACGCGATTAGATAACAGACGACAGAAGGTAGTTAATAATTGCAAATAAGACGAATGTATTTGAAAAAACGAGAAAATACTTAAGAATAAAATTCATCAGTATTCGCGCCTACCTGTGTTAACTAAGGAATCCATATTATGAATAAATAGATACTTCAAACATGGTATGCTAATTTTTTTCCATTTAGGTACTATATTTAAAGCTGTATAATCTCACACACTCACACGACACACTCTGCTTCACTCTTGCAGCATGATATATTACGACTTTGTTCCAAAATTCACAAAAAAGTCCTTTACCCGTTATGCCATTATTTGTTTAACATTCACGTCTCATATGTGCTGAAACCTAGCACTGATATCGTAAGTTTTTAAATCGGAGTAAATATTCAGTCTTCCTTTGCTTTCTGGTAAATTAAAAATGCAAGTATTTGCACAGTCAGCAATTCAGTGGTGTTCACAGGGAACGCAGTTCTCAAGTGTTCCAGTGAGCGTTGCAACAGTCATCCGACAGCTCTCTATCTAACTTTTCCATAAAAACGTCGCGAAGACCCTGGGGAATCGTACAAGGTCCGGCAACATTCCAAACGAATAATAACTAACTTCTACCGTATTTTCTGGGTTTCAATTAGTTTACGTGGTTCTATTTGAATAAGCGTTGCTTTTAATCCCTTTCTTTCAGCGAATATAAAAACTTAGTACAACAGAACTCATGTAAGACTTCAAGTTCTAACTGCTTCGAGAATGAAAATTATTTGTCTTCTTAGATGTTGCGCCGTGTAGTGTTGTAGAAGTTTGCCGACGTTTTAGAGGTGTTTGCTGCTTCCATTAGCAGGTCTCATAGCCCTTATGATGGAGGCATCACCCTCCTCCATAAACTTCCACCAGACTACAACACGCAACATCCCAGAAGATAACCATTTTAAATGTAGCCAATTTACGAACAAGGAGGCCGTAACTTATATTAATTTCACAAAGCAGTCATGATGATTAAGGCAAAATATACAAATATTTACAATAATTGATACATTGAAAATGGAAAAGGGAGCTGTGATATTTGCATCAACACAGTAACTATGTTACAGGTTGGACAATTGTAGGTCTTACTGGCAGCGGTAGGCATTTGTTTCTTTGCAACTTTGTCCAGACCAACTCTGAGGCCACTCTAGCGTGAATATGACAACTCACATCTACTCACAGTACCGAGGTTAAGAACACAGGAATTATACTTCACGGCTCATTACTGACTAATTTCTTTATGGCTCGGCGATTAATTAGCACAGGGAAAATTTACCTTTAAACTGAAAATTCGAGGAGGTCAAGTAGAAGAAGAAGAAAAAGTTGTCAGTGGAACCACGGTTCCGGAGAATTTGACGTAAATACGTCTATACGGAAAGGAAGTTTATATATTGGCTTTATTCTAAACATTTCCTTTATACATGCTTTACAATTGAGATAAGTTTGATTAAGACATTGTCTGTGGTAGCTGAATGTAATGTAATGTAAGGTAAGGTAAGGTAATATGTAGGTAACCATTGTTGTTTATTTGTTGATAAACAGATGACGTTTCCTAGGTAACATAACAATAAAGTTACACTTTTTCGTTTTCCTTTTTCGTAACGCAGTTTTGCCGAATGACCCTTCCTTATAGACGTATTTACGTCAAAAATGCAATCAATACTAATAAAAATGTAGCTTCAACCATCTACTGGTCATTTGAGAAAACGGAACAAGAACATGTTCTGAATAATATATCTTTGCTGCGTTATTCTGCGTGGTCCGAAGTTGCGTCATGCATGGACGCTATCTAATGTTATTGAAATATTTATATTCCTTTCCGCTAACGTGTCGATTCTCTGTGGAAAACATAGAATACTACTGGTAGTCAATATCTGGACGAACAGATGAGATGTGTGTGGGACAACCTCAAGGGAAATTAAGCAGTTGATAACCACAACAAAACGAAGTTGACACGTGCGCAGTGTCACAGATAGGCCTACAAGTATTTATGATGTCTACTTTAATATATCTCGGAATAAATCGATTGGAAAATTGACAGATTGCATAAATGCAATTATATATATGTTTGTTGTTGCGTCTTAAAGATTTATATACCCATTTATCTGTGTTTTACTTAATAATGCTGTAAGTAGTTCAGACTACAGCGTCGAATGATACGGCGATTAATGGATTAATGTAGAATAAAATTGGTGGAAAGGATTTGCATGAAACTGACCGTGGGGTAATTCTAGATACTATCCCGAAATTTGCCTGGGGTCAGTGAGGAAAACCATGAAACACCTCAGATTTACTTCTGAAACTTACTTTAATTGCATACAAATCTGTTAATTTGATTTTATATTACCCCAGAATTTGACAAATCCGACTCGTTACCCCAAATGGCTTTTCCAATAGGATACAATGTTAACCCATAATTTTAGATTTTTCGCAAAATTGAGAAAATAAGTTTCATGCGGACAGTTTTAGGCACCCAGCTGATAATATTAGTGTCAAGAATTTAATCACATTTTGTGAAACAGGTTGGTAAAAGCAAATTATTTTTCGATTTACATATCAGAAGGAACAGTTTGTAGGTGTGTCTTAAATATTCCAACCAAAACGGTGTCCTTCAGCCAAAATTTGTTGTCTTTGAGATATTCATTCTCGGGGTGACAATATTAAAAAAGTACTATCCAAATAAAAATCTTAGGAAAATTAACACTAAAACAAAAAGCAGTCTATCAAATGTAAATCTTTACATTAATACGATCAGTATCTTAAGAGACACAAATGCTTTGGCATGAAGTCACTCACCAAGAGAGGACTCGCGCGTACCGAGCACGGACGCAAGGCGCGGTCTCTCCTCCTCGAGAACGGCGTCTGCCTCTTGGCGGTACAATTGGAACATGGTGGCCACACACTGAACCCGCAGTTTGCCGTACTGAAACGTACTGCTGTCCATGTCGAGCTCCAGGCCGATCGTCGTAACTTTTCGCGACTGGGGGTCGTCACTCCTGACTCGATCCTGCTTCCAGAAACTTGCGTTCATCTGAAATCCAATTCACCACAAGATTACCAGGAGCCGAACCCGAACAAGAGACAAGAATAAGTTGAAGAATAGAAGTAAAGAGAAATTTAAAGAGGTAAAGTGAAAAACACTACTTGTAGGTGTAAGGAAAGAGCATCTTATTGCCAGAAGGTCCTTAGGCAATGCCCACTCGTTCTTCTGACAAGGATAGATTGAGAGGGAATGCGTTATGGTGGTCTGATAACAGAAGAGGAATGTTCCTGTTATTCTCTCTCTCTTTTTGTCATCAGTCTTCTGACTGGTTTGATGCGGTCCTCCATTTTCGCCTATCTTGCGCCATTCTCTTCATCTCCGCATATTTTTTACAGCCCACATCCTCAAAAATCTGCGTCACATATTCCAATCTTTGTCTCTCCCTACAATTCTTCCCTTCAACTGTTCCTTCCATTACCAAATTAACCAATCCTGGGTGCCTCAGAATGTGTCCCACCATCCTATCTCTTCTTCTGGTAAGATTTTTCCATAGACTTCTCCCTTCGCCTATCCTGTCTAGCATAGAAAGGGTTAAAAATACATTGCGTTAACCTTAATTAATAAAATTATTGTTTCAAACATCGGGTATTCGACAACGGTTTAAGATCAAGTATAGAGAACGCTGGCCTTGTAATCCTGGGGTCTCGGGTTCGATTCCCGGCGGTGCCCGAATTTATAACTTGTGTTGGGCAAGGCCGTGGTCTAGGCAACACAGAGTTTTCCTCCGGGGGCTTCCCCGGTTTCTCCGTGGCATCCCAACAATTACTCCATTCACACACAGAAGAAGGCAATGGCAAACCACTTCTGGATCATCTGCCAAGAACGTATATGAACAGGTCCCAGTCTGAGAAAAGGATGGAAGGATCCTGTTCATATCGACCTGTCGTCAGACAGAACACTAAATAAATAATAAATAGACAATTCGGTCCCAGATTAATAAAATTTGAGAGACACAACAGTGTAACAGGCAGGCAGACAGAAGGAATAATGCTAATTAGCACGAAATGCAGCGTCAGACATCATAGTTTACTGCCGTCCAAGAGCAATGCGACTACAAATTACAGCATTATGTTGGCAATCAATCACAGTACACTGGAATACAGCGGCCATTGTTTAGTATCACCTTGAGATCCTGTGTAAGTGATAACAGTGATCAGGGGATGGAAATAGCTCTCAGTTCCATGCAATCCCCCTAATTGACTAATTGGACTAAGTGTGGGAAACTAACTAAACAGCTGAAAGGACATCTCGCAGACACTGATATTCTATAAATTCTACAGAAATGTAAAATTAGAGCCCTGACACGTACGAAGAAGATCATAAATATATATAATTATAATAAAAATGGAACTTAATGCATTAATATACACTTGTACATGCCTTATTCTATGAAACTGGAAAATTTACGCTGACGTGCTCATAAAATGGGTGAGACTTCAGTCCTTACGTGATCGGAAAAAATGAAAGAAAGACTACATGGGAGACACGATAATACTGATTTTAAAGATATGGGATATAAGGGTGGGGACTGGAAGTAAGCTACGTTATCTTAGAACACGAAAATGAAACTCAATTTTCATAAAACACAGCAAAATTCTCAACTATCTGAGTGACTATAAGATCGTCAAAGGACTCTGCTCAATAACGTTAGTTAATTATAATCATCAAATTAAGATCCCTTTAAAGTACATTTCAGTCCCGTCGTTTAAAAAGAATTAATCTGAGACATTAAAATCACAATACTGGATATTCATAATTAGTTTTATCAGAACATTGTTTAATACACAGATGGTATAATAAATGGCCAGAAAATCTGATGTAGTAAACACACATTCATAAGTATTAACCTACAATGCTCAAAATCCCTTAACAGCATTACCATGGCAATGGTTGTAATAAAATACAGATTTGTAAATATGATTCCATATTATTATCAGTTTATTGCTTCTACTGCACGTATCCGAAGTCAGACAGCGGTTATGTACACATTATCAACAAGATTACGTTGTTCAATCGGTTTATTATACGACTGTATAAGTTGTGCAGCATGGAAAGTGATGAGAAGGTAATCATGAATTATGGATGGTTGGGTACGAATTTGCAGGAAACAGGTAGCACGTTTACAAACTACTACGCCGCCATACTGCAGGGAACAGTAGTCTGTTTTCACAAGAATATAATTAAATGAGATGCTAAGATGCTCTTTCTCAATTGTAGAAAAGTTAATATCTACATCGCTGAAAAAAACAGATAAATATTTGAGAATCTATAAACTATTGTTATTGATAAATGGTTATGTGATGTCTTCAAAAGTGGTACATATGACATTCTTGCTCACAGTTTTATCATCGTGGAATTTGTAAATCACTAGACAGCTACAAACAGAGAGCTGCAATAGGAACTTGAAGTATAAAAACGTCCATCCTGCAGTAATAAAACTAAATGGCGAAGAATAGCACAGAAAATGTGCGGACTGTAACCAAATCAGAATATTTTTTGATAAACGAATAGTCGCCCAGCATGTCCACAAATATTACACGTTTTACGGAACACGAAAGCCTGTGACCGTGTTCACAAAAACCCACCAGTGACTACTATTCCGTAACAGTTAAATTCAACCCATGTCGCCCACATTATTCCTTTAACATCAACTTTAATATTATCCTCCCCAATCTAAGTATTGTACTATTAAACTATGACTCAAAACGTAATGTATAAATATCGTAGCAGGTTAGATTAAACATCTTGCGGGCCGCAGTTTGGTAAACACTGTTCTAACACTGGTAATGTTAACTACATTACGCGGTGAATAAAGCAATCATTCGTTTATGATGTCGTGAAAATATCGATTGTGGTCTCGTGGGTTGTAACTTCGAGTGTTTACCTTTTGTTCCTACGAAACTTCGCAAGTCCGAAAACCACAAACGACAAGTATTTCTCGGTACACCGTTGTGAGTCAATTGAGAAGCGAAGTGAATTTCAGTTTATATGTGGACATCAACCCGAGAGCGAGTAACTGCAAAGAACAGTCGTTGGACCGAATCTCGTGATGTTGTATCCCGTCTAAAGTGCGTCGTAGCATGGAATCTAGGATGATCTTCCTCACCATGACGGATTAAGCTCTTCGGATGTTCCGGCTCCAAGGATTGCAGCTGTTCTGTTCCGTCACACTAACCGGACATCTATTACGTTTCGTTTTATATTGAGGCCAGCTTTCGTATATGGTTTATGAGCATTCTGTATAATTTCGTCATCCATTTATTTTGATTACATTCTATTATCGCATTAATGTCCCTAACTCTAGAACTTCTCCTATCTTAATTCTGTATCCTGCACCAATCTGACAAAATGCATTTACAGCCTCTCAATTCTTCTTCTGTTCTAGTTAAACATTCCGATTCATGTTAAACAATCGCATTTAACCAGTTTAATTCATTACCGATAGAATTATTCAGAAAGATGAAATTTTTCCTACAAAAAACACAGAACTTGAGTCAGGATCTCACGTAAATAAAAAAAACAAAAGTTAAGATAGAATTACACAGGCGAGATCGATCTGTGATATAACTGATTTTTATACAAAGGCTTAAAATAAAAAATAAACTATGGACACAAAATTCATTTCCAATGGAAGCAAGAGTCTCAGTGGATTTTTAAAATACATAGCTACTAATTAAACATATTCAAAAGCCTCTTCTCCACAATTATAAAATCTTTGTACTTTTAACATTTCAATCTCCGCAGTTCGAATGAAACGTAGTGGACTTATGTACATGAGAATTAATTGAAGAATTAATTGGGAGGTTATTCTTGACGGGGGAAAAATTTTAAAGTGGAGAAGGGAAATATCTCATCTCATATAATGCAATGGGGTTCCTATAGCGTAATTGGATCTTTCTGTGGCGTAGTTTGCGTGTGTCAGTCAGACAGCCCCAACGGCTATCTCGTTTCGTCTTTCCAAGGACCTCAGGGAATAAGAAGCGAAAAATATCTGCGGCCTATTTTCTTTACTCCCTCGGAATCATGCATCGTACCCTTCCCCCGTTCTTCCATATCTATTTTATTTTTATAACCTAGCTTAAAAAATAGTCAGATTTTGTTTCCTGGATGAATAAATCTTTATTCGGCCGGAAACCCCCGTTTCAGCCGCCCCTGTCTTCTTATTCATGGCTGCCCTTCTGCAGACACGTCACGCAACCCTCGCAGTCACTTATCACGCCCTTCCTCCCTTTGTGAGGGCCGGATCCCGCTGCACTGACGCGTTTTCCTCAAATTTTGAATATTCCTTGTATTATTTTCTCCTTTCCGCTCTATTCACTTCTAGTTTTCCTCTCTGTCTTCCACTCCTTTCTCAGTGTCGTTCTTTCGCTGTCCCTAATCGTGTTCTTCCTCTTCGTTTACTTACAACCCCTCATCCTCACCCTTCGTTCCAAGCTTCAAGTTAACTTTATTCCTTTATCTAACACTTAACATTTGAAACTTTAATACTTCTCGCCCGATGTGCCTTACCCCAAGTCCTTTAATCAATTAGTTTATCCATTAATCCTATTATAGCGCACCAAGGGAGTTGTGACGTATTGCATCAACTTCACAACTAGATACTTGAACGCGGGAGCTGACAATGAAAGAGCCAACTGGATTATAATGCATGACCAAGCCACATTTGTGTGTCCGTACGCACGGAAGTTAACAGTTCAGACACCAAAGCGTAAATTAAATTAATAATGTTGTTCAAGATGTGATGGGACACTCAGATATGAAGAACTTAAAAACGACCTCGTTCAAATACAGCTTAGTGACTGGCTACGGGTAGGAAAATCAATGAGCAGAACGCTGTTTCCACCTCCGATCCGGGGTAAATCCGTTCTTAGGTTCGATGACCATCTGAAGTTCCTCTGTTCTTTTAAAATTGAATTACAGAAAGTGTGAGAAAGTATGCAACAAAACGATCTTCAGATTTATTAAAACTTGATTGCCTCGAGGCCTACAGCTTCAAAAACACCAATGTTAGTTTATTAAATTAAACTCAATGTAGTTCTGTCCTTCCTGAGAAGCTGATAGCCACGAAACAATTCATAATATTACGAACACTTTCTTCCGTACGACGAACTCAACTCAATAAACGAATGAATGAACCAATCAAGGAATGAATTAAAGGAATAAAACTGTTCCCGGTCTTTTATGGATCCGATAGGTCAATTACCTTGTTCACAGATATCTGAGAATTGTCCCTATCATCAGCCAGGTGAATCCTGTCCACATTCTAGCATACAATTTCTTGAAGATCCGTTTTAATATCATCCTCCTATCCACGGTTATTTCTACCATGCGTTCTATTTTATTCAGTCTTTCATGTTAACTGAATCATAATTTTAGATAGTTTTAAGTGCATCACTGCTACGTCAGTCTATTAACAGATGCACAAAGAAGAAAATAATAAGGTTATGCCAATGTACGGTAATAATTTTTATATCGCTGAACTGTGATTGGACGACCATAACGACCAATGCGCTGCAATGCTGTACACTGTTCAAACGCCGCTGCGCAGTGTTCACATAAGTAGCCCTGACGATGGATTCTTAACTTTAAAGTAACAGGCCTACATATCGTAACTCTTCCAGATGGTGCTGATGTCGTTCAAGCCGTTCGATAAACGTGTTTTTAACAGTCCATTTCGTTACGTTTTCCACGAAGAAACATTAAGAGATGCAGAATTTTTCCCGCGGCGGGGGTTGGGGTGGTAATTTACTCCTCACTTCTGATATTCATGTCCGTTTCGTTATGGGTCATTAAGAGATACTATTGTCCAAAGTTGTGTGTTGTCAGATTCAGCCTACATGCTATTAAGATAGCTTAAAATTTTATGTGACTCTGATGATGCTCTTAAGCCCTCAGCAAACTTTAACCTACTTTTATCATAACCCGGCAATTAACACCTAGAACGAGATACCAGGAAAATGGCTTCTGAGAAGAGCAATGCATTCTGTAACTACCTATTATCTGCAGGAAATCCCTCCGAAGTATCCACCCTGACCGTATCTATCGGCAGTTTCTCCTCGCCCTTAGTCTTATTTATTATATCCGCTTGCTTCCGGTTGCACCATTACTAATTTTCCTCTCCTATAGGTCTATATATTCTCCTTATTTTATTCTGTCCTGTTACAGCATCTTTCGCCTCTTTCTATTCCCCGGATTTCTTCTGTGCTTCTCTTCCTGAAAGCTACTTTATTTCCTATCCGCGTTCTGCGTCTCCCTAATTGCATTTTTCCACACCCTCTGTCCGTAAAATTTCTTTTCAGTACGTTTGCCTTTGTATTTTTGTTCGTTCTTATTCGCCCAGAGATACAATGATTTTCTTCCTGCCTTCTTATCCAATAACACGCTCCTGTTTACTTTCATGTTCATTTCTTCTGTGTGCTTATTCTTGGCCTGCGCCAAACTTGAGCCCAGGAAGAAACAAAGGAGTTTAAAAACGCAGAAAAATGTCCCGAGTCGATTCCCGGTAAAGGCGGTTCCTGTAGCACGGTAACTATGCACGATAGGAGAAAGTGTCAAGACCAAAATTAATTATTTCGAAGATGAGATTACACCATCAAAAGCCACAGCTCACAAAACTGTCCTGAGTTTCATTTCCAATTCAGGTGGTTTATATAGCTTGGTAACTGAACAAGATGGAATAACAGCAGGACCAAAGTTGTTTGTTTCGAAGGGGAGGCTACATAAACAGAAGCCACAACCCCACATCACATCCACTGGGAAGAAAACAACAAACATTGTTTATAAAAAGAACCCGTGTTGAATTTTCATCACAAAAACGTAAACATAGCGCTCCATAGAAGCCAAAGAAGGGCTGTACGCATGCAGTCAAAAAAATTAATGTCAATATTTTTGGGTTCAATTCCCGTGGTGCTCAGATTTATAACTTGTGTTGGGTAAGGCCGTGGTCTAGGCAACACGGAGTTTTCCTCCGGGGGCTTCCCCGGTTTCTCCGTGGCATCCCAACAATTACTCCACTCACACACACTCACACAGAAGAAGGCGATGGCAAACCACTTCTGATCACCTGCCAAGAATGTATATATGTATGAGCAGGTCCCTGACAACCTGAAGAGGATGGAAGGATTCTGTTCATAATATATAGACCTGTCGCCAGACAGAACACTACAAATAAAAAAAAATCTTCCTTAAAAGAATGTTAATATGTATTCTTACTCAAATATTCTTGTGAATTTTCAGAATCCAATAATCAATTTAAAAATAAAACTATCGCGTAAATATTAAATCACGTTCATTTCGCAGCTTGCCACTGTACAACAACCCACCAAAAATCATTCTACCGTCTGATATTGAAATAAACTAAAAGCACAGGAGAAACATGACATTAATAACAATAAATTGTATTTTGGCCAGTGCCTTAGAAAACAACTTATATTTCTGGGCAAAACAACATGTCGCTAACATCCAAACGCCCAGCTTGGCGAGGTAGTTGTCAAGATTTCTTTCCCGCACTATAATGTAATTTAACACATTGATACCTTAACCAAACCTAAAGCAACCTAAACCAACCTAAGTAAAAGTGACCAAACCTTACCTCAACAAACTCAACCTAACCTTACACCACATGATATGGTCTGTATCGTCGGAACGCCAACATAACTGTCCAGATTAAGCGTAGACGCGCATCGAGATAACATTCGATAATGTGTTCGCGACGCCCAGCGTAGGGACGCCTACGCTTTCGACGCCGACAAAATATTCCGGATATAACAACGATGAGCCTCGGATTCAATACGACACGACTGTGAGATCAAGACTCCGCAGTGTGTAGCGGTTGTTAAGTGTCAAGATTTCTGTCTTTCAATCCAAAAACATATGTTAATCTGCTAAGTCATTGGGCATCTGGGTTGGGCTCCATCCGATGTAGCAAACCGAAATGAAGAACACCATGAAAACGTCGAAAGAGTTGGAAATATTTGTTCTTCAGCAAATGATAAATCACTCATCTCTGTCTAAACCAATATGTATCAAGGAAGATAACATAGCTCGTGCGTAATCTGACGTTGAATGTTTCACTACTTCCATTAACATTGTTGACTTCATGTTCTTGTGAACTTAACTCCCATTTTTATTTGTTTTTATTGACCTGTAGTCCGTAAAAATGCTGTCAACGTATATGGCCAACATTTTAAGTGCGTACCTTTAACCGGCAGTCCCACATTCTTCTTGGAATTTAACAAAACTGAAGGTCAAACCAATCTTAGGACGAAGAACCGGCTCAAATATTATTGACTTCATACAGAAGCATTGGGTAAGGTCCTGATGAATATCTTTAAAGATAAATGTTCTTCGGTTTTGGGAGACAGTTTTCCTTATGGTATTCAACCACACCTGTCTAATGATAATGCATATGATAAGCTTTCTGGCATGGAATATTCATCAGAAATATAAGCATTTTTAGAATTTCCCAGCAGTTACACAGCGAACAATCTACTAGCATTTCCATACATCCCACTTCAAATTTATTTCTCCCGTTTTCGTCAGATTCGCATTCATTGACTTTAATTCCTACCTCTTCTTCTCCCATCTATTCATGAAACCCTTTTCTCCACTAACACTTTCTTTCATCCAAGACTTATATTTCCCCGCCGACTTCTACTGTCAAGAGTTCAAAGATGTGTGTGTACGAGGAATACGAAATGGCCGCCTTCATTCCCAAAACTGCTTGAGGGCGTGCGTCCTCGCTTCTTTGGTGGCTGGCTGTGAGCGTTTGTGTGTCGAGTGAATGATGGCCGACGGCGATGCTGGACAGGGTTTCTGTGTTGGTTGCGGATGATGATATGGACTCGGGAAGGCTCATTTGTGGGAGGAAGGAATTCTTTGTTGTAAGCTGCAAGGATTCGGAACGAAGTGCAGGATGAAATATATCACACTACGCAGACTGCATTACACAGACATGGCGGTTCGGACTTTTACAATTCTAGTTTACCAAATTACAGATGTAATCTATCTGGTTTCAATAATCGTTCGGAATTCTTGTTCTAGAACTTTCGCGGTCATAATTCAATGCACAACTTCCGTTTTCGGTGATGAGTCACGTCAAATACAGAAAATTATCTAACGTTTCGGCAGACATTACAGTTGCCATCTTCAAGGTGGAAATGTTACAGGAACGTTTAGAAGCCTTATATAGGACAAATAGTAGGTGTCGAGTTAGAGTCTCTGTGAAAGTTTGGTAAATATCTACCAAAGTACACACGGTGCAATGTCGAAGAAGAAATGTACAATTACCGGTAGCTTAAAGATGATGTACAGTTGTGTTCTTGCGATTTAATGGAAATTTTTATATTTACAGCTAGAATTCTGTTGTAAACGGTGTTGCATTTCAACAATAGTACTAAGTAACATTAAGTCACACATACAACAGACACTGAAAATAATAAGAGTATGTTTTCCCAGGAAAAGCTGATAGTTAATACCTGCACTACATTTATATGACGTCAGATCTCTTAATGAAGAAAATTTTAGCTCGCTAAATAAAGAGAATGGAAAGGGACGTAAATATAAAATTCATCATTGATTGAACTTGTTCTAATGATACATTCCGCAGTGAAACTGTTTTCTACATTATCTTCTTTGCATTTGATCGTTCTTCCAGTTTTCTTTTGGCATCCGTTTTCTTTCTCTACCAACTTTCTACTTTCTCCTCCCCGTCAACTACAAAAACCCTCCCAACCAGAACTCGATGCTAAATTAATTAACTAGTTTCTTTCTCCTTTACCATCCAACTTTAGAGGCACTTTAAACGTGCAGAAGCTCTTTATATTAAGACACGGAAAGCGTTTCTGTAAAATGGCCTAACCACTAATATTACTTTATTATGGCTGTGGTTTCAGGTGGTCCTGTGCTACGGAACCAAACGCGAAACGAGACTACGCTGAAAGTCTTAATCTTGTTAAGAGTTCTGTGGTAACACACATGAAGACGACAAAGGCGTAAGATAATCCCACTGTGTTCCTATATCCTATGTTGTAACAAATATGTTGTGGTAAAGAATCTTACACCAGATATTCTTATTATAATTTGTTTACGCATAGTGCGTATTTTAAATATGTGTTTTAGCTTATGTCTTTTTAGAAACTAAATTGCTGTTCTTATTATTATCCCATCTATTCACCACTTTATAGAGTATTTACTTTCATGTACCGAGAAAAACCTTGCCCCTAAGGTACATAGTGCAGCAGCTATTTCCGAAATACATTTTGTTTTTAATATGTGTTACATGTATTATATAGTATGAACCGGGATAGCTGTCAGTATAGTGACTAGCTACGGGCTGGACGACCGGGGTTGGATCCCCGACGGGGGCAGAGGATTTTCCTCTAGCCTCTGCGTCCAGACCGACTCTGGTACCCACCCAGACTCCTATCTAATGGGTACCGGGGTCCTTTCCCGGGGAAAAGCGAGGCGGGGGGGGCG
>NW_019059705.1:847428-930768 GCF_000696155.1 Zootermopsis nevadensis | reverse complement strand
AACCTAAATATATATATATATATATATATATATATATATAAATATAAAATGTATTATAAATATCAAAACAAAAAATCAGAAGATATGTTAAGTGTTGTTAATACTACATCCACTGATAGTCACATTCATCGGACACTGCATTGTATAATTTCACGTTCAATTATTTCAGTACTAACATTGTGTTAAACTAAAGGATCAGCTCTGGGTTAATCAATGAATCGCTCATTATTTTGTATTTTTCCTTTGTCAAACATGTCACCTGATTCTGAACAAGTCTGCTCCAGTGACCTAATATATTAACTATTCATTTATTTAACATTCCTTCCCACCTGCAAAAACTCCCGTCAAATTGTTCAACAGATACTTCATCCATGTGTAGCGTGTGAAATATTATTTTCACTCCTGCATACCCACAGTTCAGTTTAAAAGAACGGAGACTAAAAGATAATCTACAGAACTGCAAAAAGCTATGAGAATTTTTACAGACAAACAGCAAACTCGGAATCATCATGAGGTAGATTCCATCTCCCTTTTCAGCATAGAATTATCTGTACGTAGGCTATGTACAATTTCGAGATATTCATTTATCTCTTTACCGCAAATTCTACTTATGCCCATTTTTACTTTAATATCACATAAAGGTTTACTGAGTAAATGAGCGAGGGCATTTATGGGGAATGATCAACAATGATGACGTCTAATATTCTCGCACAAGCCAGAACATGACTTACTAAATAACTTAGTGTGGAGTATCAACTTTAAGATATGTATACATATTAATTATACGGAATGATATTTTGATAACACATATGTTCCTTAGTAAAATGGGCATTCTATCTGTTCCCATAGCGTGATTATATTAATGCCACGATCAACATAAAAGTCCCAGTAAATGTTACCAGGGACAGTCAAGCAATTTTTTTAATGACATGAAGTGAATTTATTTATCTTTAGTCATCATGGAATTTGACGGAATGTTGATAAATAGATGTTCACTGACAAACCGGACAGCAACTGTTACTTTCAGGAGCTCGGCATGAACTGCATGATTGACCACCAAGCGCTTCAAAATTTCCTCATACGAGTCAAGCACTGCCTTAATAGAAACAATGAAATCAACTTTCCTTTTAAAAGCGGTGTAAAAAATTACTTTTTTGCGACATTTGCATTCCGGTGTATCGCTGAACGCGCTGAGCTTGCCTGCTACAAGAAGTGCCAGTATTTTTATAACCTGACTATTGTAGAACAACTCATCCCCCATGACTGATGACCAACATTCATCCTCTCGCTTTTCTCGTGTGTTAACATGACCAATGTTGAAATCCATTAGGCAAAACATCTACTCCCACGCAGAATCGTCCCTCGCTACACACCATGGCCACAACACTTCATCCAATTGCGTCCCATTTTCAAGTTCCAATTTGCATTGGAATAACACATTACTTGTAGCCATCATCACACTGAACCCAGGGTTTACTGTTTATTTGTTTGTGCTGAGCTAGCGAGGAAATTGTATGTGGACCGCGTGACACGACAGCATCCAACAGCGCAGTTTCTAACTAAAGCGAAAGCTTCAGCACATAACGAGGTGTTTTGCTTCACATCGCCTATCCAGTTGCCTCTGTACAATACCGTAAACCTTACACATTTGGTTTTCTATACAGGTTCTGTTTGTGTATTGCCTTTCTAAACCACCGCCTTTGTGTGTTCACATTTTGATAGTCTACAATAAAGCATCTGGTTGGGCCTCTCATCCTTGTTGGATGAATGTCTGAATTCATGAACATGCCAACAGATAATGTGTTAAAGTGCCCACGGGATTTCACAAACAAAATACTTCCCTATTCTCGGACATCACGATGTAATCTATTGTTATGTTACCATGTCATGTTAGGGGTGTATTTCAGGGCGTTTTGACTTGTTGTTTTGTAATAATATAAAGCGTGGAAAACATAATTAACAGATTATTGTATAACAATAAATTAACAAGATTTAATCGCGTTACAGACACTAACAATACGTTGTAACAAATGCTACAATGTTCAAGAACCCGCAAAAATATTTCTCTATGTATATTCTGAAAGATTTGGGGTCTCTAGTCGATCACTGTCAATCAACATTTGTGTTTCAACTTATCTTATTGTTTGTAGAAATTATTGTACATACAGTAAGCTAAGGAACGCAACCGAATAAAATTTATCATAAAAACTATCTTACGTTTCTATTACTATGATTTGTAAATAAATTACGAGTTATTAAGTTTTTAAGTTAACAGTATATGAAACAGTCGCTGCTATTATTTGCCATACACGATATAATTAAATTATTATAATAATGAAGCATTTACAAGATATCAGTAACTCTATGAACAGATCCCGCTTTATGACGGTAATAGTTGATATGATAATCAAAAAATTTTCACTTTTTATACGAAACACAAAGGTTCACTAAAGGTTTAATAAGAGTTCACCATGGACCACATTTCTCTAATATGCGTTTTAATATTATCCTCCAACATACGCGTAGGTTTTTCAACTACAATTTTGTACACATGTATCTTCTTCCGTAGACTTCTACCAATTCCATTCTCCTTCGTTTGATCACCCTCATAATATTCGGTTCAAATTATGAATCTCTTTAATTTGCAATTTACTGTAGCCTCTTATTGTTTTCTCTTATAAAAAAACATTCCCCATCAGCATTCAATAAACTTTTTACCTTTAGTATGACACGTAGTTTTATTTCCAATACAATCGAAACTCACTAGTCTGGAATCAGTATTCAACTGTATTAAACATATACATATATAATTGGCATACATGGGGGTTTTTACTTTGACTTAGCTATTCCTTTACAAGCCCCGAAGGAAACTGTATATTTTACTGTAAAAATAACACTTATAAAATACGATACTAATGGATAGTGTACGGTACCTACTTATTTCAGTTTAACAAAATCAGTCATATAATGTCCCAGATTCTAACTACAGAGACTAGTAATAGGCCTACTACATGGATTAATGATAGTTTGTAACTTCAAATAATTGTATTTTTTACTAACGTAAAAGGCTCTGCCGAAATTTAGTTGTTAATGATTTCTTTTCTACATCCATCCTTAACCCCTTTCTACAATTCTGTATCTTTATTCTCAGCTCTTATTTCCCCTTATTTTTCTCATCCCTTTCAACTTAGAACTAAAACTGTCAGCCGTTCTACGTTACGTAAACGTTGGCCACTCACAGGCTTATTCTAAGTACATATAAACGTTAAAAATAATATAAATATTTGTAAAATAGACAATTCTGCCATGTAACGTCGTTACTGAGACCTTTAACGCCCATACTGAATGAATCCCGGTAATCCGGATCAAAGCACTCATATGCATTATCAAATAACATTTGCAACTTTGTTGCATTAACATATTTATCAGTTTATTGTATGTGACATGTATTGAAACGTCATGTTTAATCATCAGTTTGAAATATCCTAGTTTGTTCAGCATCGAAATACGATCCCAATTTGAATATTATGTTTCACAAAATATATTCCATGAGCTAAAATTAACTTCAGAAGTTTACAATTTTAAACAGTAGAGGATTCTAGTTGTAAATTTGCAATCAGTGCGAGTCACCCCAACTGGAACTAATCAGCCGCAATACCCACAGCTTGGTCTCTGAAATTACAGTAGAAACAGCTCGCTTCTGAGCATGAAAATGGTTGAAATCCAAGCGAAACGATCTCAAGTTTGTCTATGCGAAGAGTTGTTAGTCACAGAAGAAGCCGAATCCAAACACCACCTTATACTCACAACCTTACAATTTCTACTGCGATGAAAGCAAGAAGTAATATCTACAGATTCCCACCACAATGACGGAACTGTTAATAAAATTACTACCATATAATTTCCAATGCAGTTTTGATATAGCGAGAATATATCACGAGCAAGTGACAGACACTGTATTTCAAGAATAAAGGTCTTTCAAAATCTAATGAAACAGACGGCTCTCTCTATGTAACAGAGACGTTCTTCAAAATCTCATAGTCAGTCAACTACTAAGTTCTCCTGCAATCTTACTAAAACCTTTGTATCCATCAAAATGTTTGCAAGAGTCCGTCACTTCCACCAATACCAAGAAAGAAGAATCCAGTCTACAACGCTGTAACCTATTTTTCCGTTCAATTTTAATAATATCCTCCCATCTACGGTAGGTTCACCCAAATAGCCTCTCCGGTTCACGTATTTCAACTAAAATATTGTATGCATTTCACATCAACCACCTCATCCTCGTGATTTTATAACACTTGTAACATTTGGTGACACCCTGTTTTCACACACTAACAATCTATTAACTATTTCCTATCGAACTTCGACATTTATAGCCTTGTTTCCTCAAAACCAGTCCTATAATATAACGTGCTATATTACAAAAGCCTCATAAATATGTCGAGTCGCTTGTAATTGTTCTAGGGACTGACACTTCCTGGTTTAGAAATATGGCATGGAAGGTTCAACATACAGCGCCTTTTTACGTGACCAAAATGTGTTTTTTTATCTAGGATGTGATTACAAAAAGTGACTTATTTATTACCCTCGTGTTAAACACCGTTTTATATAATTATTTCCTATGTAATTGAAGTGACTTACGTTCCAGTTTCAGCGAATAGTATAGATTGTTTAATCGTTTTACATTTTACAGTGAGTGAAGACTGTCCTTTTAAGAGTAGCCTCACTCATACGCTAACCATTATACCGCTTCGGAGGTCTTGAAATAAGAAATACGAGAACAACTGTCAGTAAAACTATAATTCATCTGAAAATGGGAACTGAGGCAGCTCAAATAGGAGTAGAGGTCAGTGAGTATTGTCCGACATTAAAGTTATATAATTAATCAGCGACTGTCACAAACCTTTTATAGATTCGTTAAATTATCAACAGCTGAAAATATTATCAAGGACTTTTATTACTAGTTACAAATTTCAAACAACACTAACATTTCTTATGATAGCAGCAAACTTCTGTATGTATAAAGACCCGTGGATAATTCTCAAGGTCATTTAAAATCTTCCTCGAACAGAACAGAAACTGAAGTTAATTACCTATTATAATAAAATATTATAAACGTCTTTCAAATATCTGTACAAATTATGATTATTATTAGGAAACTTTATCGGGCATTAAACCGGAGGTAAGGAACACAATGAAATTAACGTTATACAAGAAGAAGATATCTAAAACGGAAAAAAAAATTGTTGACTAAGGAACACAATGAAATTAACGTTATATAAGAAGAAGATATCTAAAACGAAAAAAAAAATTGTTGAAAGTCACATGACAGTGAAGATGTCGATTCTGGGTTGTGAAACAGTGCGGACAGGTGGAAAAGCATGAAGTGATAAAATTTCTGTAGTAACCCTCCGCGAACACAGAGATCAACACCCATAAAATAATATTAAACTAATAAAAATGTACATTTAGCAAAAAACAGAGCAAATAAAATATAAACTCCAGTAAAAGTTTTGATTGATTATCAGTGTACTTTTTTCAGAACTGTGCATATGTACATTTTCAGTACGATATATTTTGTCGGTAGAGACAGGAGTGACGATGCATGCCGGGAAAAAATTCGTTTAGCCGTAAATTGCTTCTGCGTTCCACAAACCAAAAACACTCTAAATGCGACATAAGTTCCATACATCAAAAATTTCATACGTTTATAGTACAGTCAAACCTAACTAAAAAGTTAGTTAGGGCACAACTTGTATGATTAAAATTGTAATCTGCAACAGATAATCGCATTTTATAATGGTAATTCGACTACTATCGTTCCTCTGTCCAATCGCAAATTAAAACGTGAACACTTGAATCGCAATATTCTGGTGGAAGAAATAGAAATACCACAACTAATTTTTATTCGCTAATCTGTTTCAACAATAACTTTTAAAGATTAATTCCATATCAATTTTATGTAAAAATATGCAACTGACATATAATTAATAACTGGTAGAAACACATTTTGAAATTAATTATCGTCTGACAAATACAATTTTATATTAAAGTCATGATTATGTTTCATTAATTAGGATTATAACAACAGCCTAGTTTTACAAGAAAATAAACGGCAGAAAGAAATTAATTACAACGGTTAATTAAAATGAAATAATGACGTTGTTTATTTGATACAATATTTAATGTACGATGTAGGTGAGCTTTAGCAAAAAGGATTAATGAATAACGGATGAATTGTCTTGATATAATTATGCCCCCTTGTGGACAATGGGTTGATTTAGGAACATATTCACTCTCACAGTGACTACAAATAAGCATTTAATTCCCAGGCTGAATCTATTGACTTCGATAAAGTACGATCACATTCTGAACTACCCGCTCTCTCAATTGGTAACCATCACTGTAAGCTAAGCACATAAGTGCAATTAAGTGAACGTCGTTAGAGCTAAGTAGCCCCTTTAAATGGAGGGCCCCTTAATCATTATGTAACTGGATTAATCTTGGTAGAGAATTTGATTAGTTTTCAATTATATGAACACCTAATTTCAAAACATTAATTTGGATAGTAGAAAAATAAATCATTTTGTGTTTAAGAAACTCAACCAGCCTTCTAGGGTTAACAGGAGTTATTCAATTCTGAATTTCCTACCCCCCCTCCTCCCTAATGTTTTTCAGCCCATTTGATAAAAAACACGGATAATCGAAGTTTTTGTACATTTAATCATTGTTTTCAGATAGTAAATGGGAATACAATGATTCTAAACAGCATGATAGCAAGAATTCCTTGAATTCAATAAATCTTAATGTCTTCATAAAAGCAAATATCATCATCATAATTCCCAGGTATTTAAAGCCAGATTCATTTTCGAACGGTTATAACAGACACAGTATACAAATCTCCACTCTGAAATTCAAATAATACAAGTTAGAAAAAGTAATTAATTAGTATCAAAATTCCAGCTTTGTACTTGGTTTATGCATTTACTCTGGAACTTGTTCAGCATTGTACAGAAATTAAATCGTGAAAGTCTTAATTCGCAAATGAGTTTTGCCTATACCAGACAACGAAAGATCGACATTTCCAGAACAGCTTTGTCTACCGGATCCAATAGAATACATATCTTCCCCTTAATACCTAAAGACAAAGGAACATCCATCCTTCGAAGCGAAGTCTTTTTTTTTTTAGTTTTTAAGACTTTTTAAAAAATCAGATAATGGATAAGTCCGAAACAAAGAGAGTGGATTTGATAAGTTGGTATCCACGTGGTGTCGCAACCCGGAAGACCACGACGCATTTCACTAATGCGGTGAAAACTTCAGGTCTAATACTGACTCCGTTTACTTACTTACCCTTTTTCCGTTAACGATCCAGGTGAGGTTTGTCGGTGGGCTTGAAGCTGGTGAGGAACAGTTCCCACGTAGGGTGTCGCCCACCGCGTAACGTCGCTTTTCCATCTGCAGCTTTGGATCTCCTTCAGGTAGATCTGCCAACAGAAATAAACATTTCATCATCGGATACATCAAACCCACTTCCATTTTAGACTAAAACCAGAAGGAAACAAGTAGTATACACAACACGTTCTTTGACTAGCATATTGAATGGGGAAGCCATGGAATATATAATAAAATTACAATACATTAGCTGAACTAAACTGGAGCGGGGAAAGGTCCAAATGTGAACCTTCATAATGATAGTACCTACAGAGCATTAGTTTTTTTACAAGTCAGTACAACTAGCAGGAACTTGTATGAAAAATGGTAGTACGTGAGTAATACCGTCTTCGTTTTAAAGTGTTTTAACACAAATTTGAATACGCCAGGCTTGCCAACTGCAACTTCACAGTGTTACTCCATTTTGAACTCCCTGACGCATTATAAACAGTTTCTTCAACTTTACCTAAAAGTTCGTCCCTTTTTATGCTCACGTATTTAATTGATCTTTACAAGGTCACGCGTTGAGTTTTGTCTGAGATATGAACTAAGATCTGAAATATTATTTAATCAGCTTTGTCTTCAAAACACTAAATTAGTAAAAATTAAATAAGAGTTGTGTAGATTATGCATAACCATAGATGGCTGACGTCTATTATTATAGGTAGATATTACTGGATATGTCACATATACACTATATTAAAAGTGCTATGTATTATATACTAAATGTCTGTTAAATAACAAAACACTCCGTTTCTTCGTGAATATTTCGTCCATGTTCCTCTGCCCACCAAGAAACACGGAATCAGTATTTCAGAATAATACAGAATGCAAGAGTTGTAGCCAGCTTATCTATTCTGCCTCTAAAAACTGTAATATACCCACAGTTTATGAAATTATATGAACAACACAGAATGAGTCGAATGAAACAAAACGTAAAAGTTAAAATCTAATGACAGCTTGTGATATTAAAAACATCGAAATTAAAAATCTCCGTCATGTTTCCATAACGCAGTAATTGCTGGAAATCCTACAGTGGAACAGTTGTGTGCTATTTCAGACAATACATATATCAGCTAGTACGGACGAAACATGCCGTCAAATACAGACTTGATTCGCCGCAAGGCGCAATTCTGCTGCTACTCTCTCAGGGAGAATAAAAAAGAGGTTGGATTAGACCCTGAAGCAGCTCGAAGACCGGTGTCTTCTCTTTAATTTCTGTATCAAATTCAACAAACAACTGGGATAGACTTTAAAGATTATATCCTGTTGCGTACTGGGGCTAACAAACATTACGCAAAACAAATTTTATTCCAAAAGAATTACTTTCTCAAAATTATTTTTCTGTGCCTGAAAATGATCTGATCAAGTCAAAATATTTCGTACAAAGTATTTTAAGAAAACAATTCTTTCAGAATAAAAGTCGTGATGAAGGTTGTTCTGTTTAACCTTTGTTAATTAAAATAGGTTGTACGGCATTAAATCTCAAAAATTCCTTAACAACAATGATAGTAGGTATACAAACAGCGTACACTTAACAGACGAATTTATGAAAACCTTGTCGTTTAATCTAACAAATGTTTAAAAAATTACGCTTTTACAGAGCAATATTAATAAATTATAAATCAGAGTCATTACTGTAGCAGTCAACTTGCAATAAACTGGTAGTCTACAAAATACTTCATTAAAATACTTTTCACGAATTCTTCTTACATTTGACCGAATTTGACAACCATATATATAAATGAATAATTATTCCGAAGTTATCTATCATCCTAAAACATCACAAGGTACAAAGCAATTTTGAAGTCTCAGGTGACTTCATGATTTGTTTCCCACTGTAATCACTTTGCTTCAAAGCTTTTGCGCAACGCTGTATCAATGCTGTTGGGAATGAAAATTATGTGTTTCCGAAATATTTCGAAACTGTACAGCAACTGTTAAGATATTATTTCGATCCCAGTAAAGGCTTACGTACCTTCCGAGTCATAACCGGGGTTTTTCACGTCAATACTAAAATTTTCAAAATGTAATTAAAAAACGCAGTATGCTAATATCTCGAAAGTAGGTCAGATAGTTTCAAGTTTCGCTTCGAGAAATTTCCAACCGACGTCTCATCCCCATCGCTGTCATGTGCGAAGAAATCAATGATAAATCATGTAATTCAGGGGACTCCAAAATTCTTTACTAATGAGCTACTTGGTTAATGCAGTTTGATGACAGATAGGATAAGTTTCAGCGACACAAGTTCTTCTCTTTTGTCCAAGTCCAAGATTTTACTCAGACTCTCTAAAAACCACATAATCTGCAGTCTTACTTTTGGATGATTTAACGGTTGAGCTATAGGTCTTCGTGAAATGGATTCATTTGAAGAACGAGCCATTCAAAATATTTTAATTGTGTTGTATTGTATTTGTAACTGTTGATAAAATTTTATATGTTGTAGGCCTACGTCATTAAAACATTAAATGCTAAAATGCGTCGTGCGTTCGTAAGTACGTAAATAAATAATGACATTGCCAAAATTAAAGAATATCGAACCGATACGTTAATAAAAGTATACCACGATACAAAATTCATTATAGAATCCTAAAATAAAAAAGAAAAACACTTTTACAAGTTTGATTTATTCTTGATGTCACATCTGCATGTAACAGCTCCAAAATAACAGTAGTAGTAGGCTGCTTTTGATCGATTTACATAGGGAACAACAAAGTGTCTGCACGTCTCCCTCGGTACGAACTTATTCCAGTGAAATCACTCGACTATTCTAACCCCATGAAAGCTTTCATTGTTGTTTGCCCTTCAAAAAATCTATATGCATAATGCGACAGCTCCACTCAAATTTCATCCCGCAATGATGTTCATGCATACGGTGTTGAGAATCTATCTATTCCTGAAATACCATGACGTGTTGTGACGCAACAGAGTTTCCTAACAAATAGAAGTATACGGTTGACAGGATGATGCTTTCAGACAAAGTTTCCCTTTCTCGCTTTATCTCCAACCCCCTCCCTCACCCCCTAGAGCTTCTGCCTAGCAGTTCCATTCATTCGCCAGTGTCATACTGAACAGATGACCTGTTTCCTTCTACCATCATCAAGCAGACCATGAATCAACTACACGTAACCTGATGGATTGACTGTGGCGTTATGGCCGACAGATACACTTTCCTACAAGAATCTTCCAGATTTCTAATGCCGTATAACATCTTTTGTGCAGTCTCATAAAAATGATGACGATCTAAAACACAGAAGAAAATTGTGAAAGAACCGCCGTATAAATCGAAACGAATTACGAACAACTTGTCTAGAAAAGTATTTTGATAAGTAGGCTTAAAAATACGAAGACGTTCTTCGCCGCGTTATTAACTTTGTATTAGATCATGTAATTTATTTACGTGGGGAAACATGGTGCTGACAACAAATTGCAGTTCCATATGACCTATGGAGAGACATAAATCACATTTCTCTCAACATTTGATCAACACTTGCCTCATAAGTTTACTTACACTGATTATGGATATATACAGTTGGTACAAACTCGTTTGTACATGTAAACAATTCTAGAACTATGTTAAATATTTGTACTTCATTTTCCAGTCTACTGTTAAAATATGTTTCAATGGCATTGTCTATGACACAAAATTATACTCATCTTGTTTAGGGTTTATTGGAGATAAAACATATAATGCTAAAGTCATTCCCTGAAGATGGAAACAATAAACTTCTCCGAAACAAAAATACAACTTCACCCTCAAAATAGAAGCAATAGGTTCCACCGAAAGGTTTGTAATTTCTGAAAATATCACAGGATGTCACGGCTCACAAGAACACAACTGACGTCAGTTTATCTCAGTCCGACTTACCCCAGACAAAGACCACCTCAGTCAACTAGAAGGTCTCCGGGAAAAGATATGATCCCGAGGCCTCACGAATACGAAGCAGTAGCGCTAACCAGCCAGCTGTGACGTTCGGTCTCTAGCCACACTGAGCTATTCCAGCCCAACAAACAACTAAAACGATCCTTAACTTTTCGTTTAATAAGAGATCAACAACTAATATCCTCCCATTATCTGCAACCAAGAGACGCTTTACGTGGCATCTGAAATATCACGTGCGATCCGTAGGCAGATTATTTTTTTTTGTTTTATTAACATTAGGGTAGTTTGTGGTAAATTGCACATTCTTAGGAATTATTACCACCTTAGAAGAAGCAGCGCGGTGGTCGCCATTTGTAATATGCAGCACAGGAATTTAAGTAGAAGAAAGAAACACGAAACTCTTCAGTAATATAGCTTTCCCTGAGAAACAAGTTTGGGACTGTCAATACACAGACTTGAAGATTACTGTCTTCTGCGATGTAGCGCTGTGCTGACTCGTGGAAACTGACCGACGTTTCACAGTTGCTGTCACCATCATCATCGCCCTGATGATGAAAGCAGCAAACAACTCTGAAACGTCGATCAATTTCTATCAGACTACAAGAAACAAAATCCCAGAAAACTGCTATCATCATACTAGCCGCAGTAAAAACTTGAAATTTACAAGTAACACAACTTTAAATCTCCTGAAAAGGGAAAATGTTTAATCACGGGCATGAGACAGGGGTAATATTAAAATTAGGTTTATGACAATAGTTTTTGAGCACGTTAAATGGAGTTTTATGGTAGACCGAATAATCAAAGTACACATTTTGTTGTACCTAATACGGTGAACTCCCTGTGTGCGTAATAAAATCCTCAATTCGTTGAACATGTAGAAAACATTTTGTTGTTTTAAGCTGTTACATCAGGTAAAGTCTTAGGTAATTCGTTGGTTAGTTTGTTATGCACTGAAGACAGACAAATATTGATGTCTTCTGGGTTACAGCGCCGTGATAGAAGTTTACCAACGTTTCAAAGGATGCTGCTGCCTCCATCATCAGGGCGATGAATACTGGTCCCAGCAAGAACATCTAAAACGTTGGTAAAATTATACCAGACTACATGACGCTAGAATGCAGAAGATGGCCATCTTAATATTCAGTGCAGTGAGAACCTTAAATCCTACTAAGACAGACAAATTCATCAGATAATTTCCTTGCATGTTACTAAAGTTAAGATAATAAATAGCACACAAAAAATTAAACGATAATTGATTTTAAAAGGTGACACAATAAAGGAACTGACCTAAGACATATGTTTCTACAGCAGTAACAAGACACTAGTGTTAAAATTGTTAATGCGTAAAAATTAATTTTATATGCCTATTGTCAAATTAATGACGTATCAAAATAGTAACTGCTGAATCCCATTGTAGGGTATACACGGAAATTGATACACATGCATTATTTCAGACAATTAAATAGTTCCACATTCTGTGTAAAACTTGTCAGGGTCATTTATAGCGTGTCGGTAACGAAGCCAACATGTGATGTACTAATGAAGCTGCAGCTTATGTCCCCAATCCACTTTCGCCATCGGTCGAGCCAATAGATTCCCATTTACATTGTGTTCCAATTCACTGAACCAGGAACACACACATCCAAAGAAGTTAATCAAGAACGAGCATCCAATTTTACACAGATTTCCCAATCGACAGTTAAAAATACAGGCTCCATGTTTCAGATAAAATATCTCGGTTCCGAACCGCCCTTTTAAAATTGAGTGTTTATTCAAATTAAATTGTTACAGTTTTACTTTATATGTGACTAAACGACACGGTTGAGTAGTTTGCACTCATGTTTCATATTCGGGAAACCCCTAATTCAAATTTCGACCAGCAAAATCGGATATTCTGAGATTATTCGTAGTTTCTCTCAGTCGCTTCAAGCAAATACCAGGATAGTGTTTTAAATTAAGCCACGCCTATTTCTTTCAATGTACTCTGTAGTTTATTATTCAGCAACATGGTCAAGTTAATTACAGCGTCCTAGAATAAACTGTAAAGAAATTAATAAAATAATCAGCTTGAATTATCCCAGTCACTATGAAACATATATAAATATGATATTTAACAAAAGCATGTATCAAATTAATTAAACATGAATGTCATAACTAGCTAGATGCATGTTATGGAATCTTTGAAAACAAATTAATCACTTACTGAAGCAATTTCCTGCTTTAATTGAAACCAAAATTTCAATACCACGTTCACTATGATCAAGAATGAGCCTACCGTTGTAAGATTAATCCAGTCTACACGCCATTTCTCTGTGACATATTTTACTCGTAATATTAAGCGTTCATCTAAATTTAATTGTCCCACGAAACTTCTTTTGAGGTTCACCAACCAAAACTTTATAAGCTTTCTAATTGCTTCCGTTCATCATACATCCCAAAGTTAATCACCCTAATAACGGTAGAAAAATGTTATTAACTGTGAAATGCTACATGTTAGAAATTTTCGGTTAACACGTCAGTTACGCAGTGGGTTGCTGTAACACTTTCTTTAATACCTGTGTAATAGAGCAGCATTAAAATTATAAATTTGACGGCACCACACATTTTAAAATGCGTACATTCGTTCACCCACGCCCACTCCTCCTTCACTACAAAACAGAGCTAGAGATCTATAAAGTAATGATTTACTTAGGAACGCACTACGCATTTCATTTCTGAAAACTAGTACTTACACATTTCGGCGTAAATGAAGATAAATTCAAGCTAAAACTATGACGAAAAGGAATTTTATTCACATTCTAAAAAATGTCAAATAGTAGAAAATTATTATAGCTATAAGTACCATCTATCTCTACTATTTTCTGGGATAGAGCACAGTATAATATCGTAGAAGTTTACTGGTGTCCTTTTGAAACGTCAGTACTACTATCAGACGACACGACAATACAACCTATAAGACAGCCATCTTTACACTCGTCGCCGCGTAGAGAACCTCAAATTCCACAACTCTGCATTTTGAACGCACAGTAAATTCATGGGTTTCGTGTGAATTTCAGCCAAACACAGGTGTTTTGTACCAATACTGTTGTACTATAAAACAGAAAGCAACTTATCAATATACATTCCATTCTCTTCCATTTCTGTAAATGTAAAAGTACATTCATAAAACGTGACTATAATCCTACGTTGTAACATATGTAAATAGATTAATACAAAATAAGAATATAAAGAAATGTTCAATGTTTCAGATACAGGAAACGTTTAATTAGATTTATAAAATCCTTCATGTGTTTTTTGTCCCACAAAACCTTAACTGACCTTTTTAGCAGAAACATGTCATTCTTACTGGGGTTTATACAAAAACCGACTTTTGAAGAAAGCGATTTTAGAATTCCAATATTTCCAAAAAACCGATTAAACCGGTTTTCGAATTTCTAAAAAAAGAACAAAATGCAATTAAAACAGTAAAAAAATATTTATACTTATTTCAAAAATTTTCAGTTTATTTAATATTTATGGAATTACAAAAATATAACAAAAAAATATACTCCATACAAACCAAATAAAAAACTAAATAACTAAAATCCGTACAAAATATAAATTATACATTTTTATTTAATTTAGTATTTTCCTATAGGAAATAAGATTTCAAAAATCATAAAATGTCCACTGAACGATTACTTAATCTTGTTCTTATTCTAGATAGAAAATTGCCTGAAATAGAAAATACTCTCTCACTGGCTACTGAACTTGGTTTTATCGTTTTCAGGGCAACAAATAATAAATCTAAATTCTTTGTTCTTTTCAAATACTGAAAATTCGGCCTTCAGTGTCTTCGGATTTGATATTATTTCTTCAGGTTCTTCAAGAAACCTATGAATTGATTTTTCCATTGCTTCTTTTAGAGCATTGCCCTGATTAATTGTTTCTCCGTCTCCGATATATTCATCATCGGAATTTGTTTCCATACAAGAATTTGGATATATTCTAGACAATATTTTTCCAGATAACTTAATAATATCGAGTTCTGAAGCTAGTGGAAATACACTAGATAGCTTTGTTGAAATGTTTTGTGGATTTTGCAAATACAGCAAAAGGGTTACCAATCCAACTTGTCTTCTTTCTTGAATTCGTACTCTTAAAGCATTTAATAATTTGGAACTAATTTCAGTATTTAAATTTTTCAGTTCATTTAACAGAAATTTCCACATATTAATTCTACTATCTAAAACCGGTTTTTTAAATTTTAAAAACCGGTTTTAGAATTTTACAAATTTATCCAAAAAAAACAGTTTTAAACCCGGTTTTTAATAACCGACAAACCCTAGTTCTCACTATGCGGCAGAGGCTAGATTATTGCTATTATTTAGACGAGGTTCTAGCAATCTCAAGTATGTCACAATCGAATTAAGTCTACTTTAAATATCCTCAATTAAGATAACATTTATATGGTGAAGAGAACATTCTAGCCCACTTAACATATGTATAAAACAGATCTCGGTGTGCGAACATCTTATACAAGATCTTTAAAGAGTCTAGTCATGTAAAAGATCACGGAGAAGGAGTCATTTTGGTCCCCGCGGTTAATACTCTACTCGTAATTCGGCTGTCAAGAGGAGAACACTGACTGGCCTGCCAATATTGGCTCCCAGCCAACTACATCCAACTTTTACGACTCACGATCTGTCGTGACACGAAATTCTTCCTGCTAGAGACCAAATAATTCTTGCTGAAATGAAATTCTATAATCGACCTTTGGAATGAGTAACTAACCCATTTATTTGGCACATCATCAGTAATGTCTTAAATTCTGAAGGAGGAAAATAAAACTTAGTCGACAAATTTCACCGGGCACTCCAAGGAACATGCAGCTATGAATTTTTCTTAGAGGTCACAGAATAGTTAAGGCTGAAATTAATCGAACCCACAGTCTCAGCGTTCGAGCGGTGAAGACCCAAGAGTTCCACTGTAAACCGAACAAATAATATTTATTTTCTCAGAAATTGTGTAATCAAAAAATTCCAGGGAGGCGCTGAAACTTCGGAAAACAAATATCGTTGGATTTTACTTAGATGTGCAACGTTCAATAATTTCGGAAAATTCGAAGGTATCGGCACACCACTTCAGTTGACGAGTCTAAAAAGCAGTTCACAGCTAATTAAATAGCTACCAGACACCAGAGATCGTCGGGTAATTATAGAGATATCAGAAAATGGCGTTATCACAATATGAGTCATTCACTAAAACTTTCTTGTATCTACAGCAGAGGGGTTTCTGTTTGGATAATATTCCAGCCACGTTGTGCAAGAAACAAAATGAAGGGTCGAACAATGCTTATTTTATATTAAATTAACGTTAGGATGAGATTGCTTATTGGCCTTGGGGCTGTAGCTGTACATTATTTCATTTCACAGAAATCTGGTGCTTCCCGCTTACACATCACCCTCTTCCCCTCTCCCCAAAATTCTGTTTCATAACAAAGATTGATTTTACACGTCCCCCCCTCAACCCGCTCAGTTTCTCATCAAACACCAAAGCAAAACATCAGATAGGAAAAGTTTAATCAAATATTCAAAAAACCTTAAGTATTTTACCTCCCTCTTTTTAAAAAGTGGTATCATACTCATCGCCCTGATGACGGAGGCAGTATGACCTCTGAAACGTTGGTTAACATCGGCCAGACTACACAGCGCAACAACCCAGAAGACAGAAATCTTCATACTCATCGCCCTGATGACGGAGGCAGTATGACCTCTGAAACGTTGGTAAACATCTACCAGACTACACAGCGCAACAACCGAGAAGACAGAAATCTTCGTACTCACCGCTGTGAAAACCTCATCAAGGTAACAGGAAAATCGCACGGCGTTGAAATACAGACAGAGGAGCCCGGGTGAGTGAAGACAGCTCAAAACTTTCATCGCAGCAAAACAAGCAACGCTCTACTGTTGACTTCAGCTGCGTCGAAAATGGTGGGGGGATTAATTAGTTCTAATATTTAAGGAAAACAATTCATACGCACTGTTAAAGTCTTCGAAATCTTTCTGTTTGCATCTTCCTCTCTTTTCCCTAGCTATAATCATCATCACTTTCTTTGGCCGGACTGGATACAGAAACTTCATCATAAACTGCACAAATTGTTCCAGCGAGAACATTGTTGCTACTTGGAGACGACCTACCAGGGGAACTGCCAAGTCTCTTCCTGATGAAATATTACTACCACTTCAAGTTCGGATGCAAAATAATCTTACTACATAATTTATAGAAGAGAGATGTTTGCCATTACCATACTTATTAGCATTGTTTCGACGAAAAATACAAAGATAAAACAAAGACGCTACCAGCTCTCCTTTTCTGTCGATGTAAAGTTAATGTAAAAGAACATAAAGGTCTTGAAAATTGTCTAAAAGCGCCTTGGGCATTACTGTGTTACATCGTCAGTTCTTTATTCTATAGTAAAATACCTGCATCAATGCTGAAGTAAGCGTCCATTCTTTAACAGGATCTTCATTCGAGTAATGCCATTAATCACGCTAAACGTTTCCGCTGACAAAGATGACCGGAGATGTCCATTCATAATCACAGATTTTATTAAAATAAACTGTACTAAATGATAATAGTATAAACATGTATTTAAGTTGAATACTTTCTATTATTTGCAACCATAGTGATGCATAAATAACGTTTCATGTATTAAACAGATTCTAAGCAACGACGCAACTGGTTACGATCACCTAAATCAGACCAGAGACAGAGAAACGGAGAAAACTAAAGGAAAGATTTTATTTAGGTAAGATACACACGCATTTTTACAAACTTGACACAACACCGTTTTAAAATCTTTAATTATTTTACGATGTTTTCATAACTATAAGTTAATCACAAGATGTAATTGTAAACGGTGAGTGGTAAATTATGTACAAGGAAGATTTTGTGGTATATTTTAAGACATTATTCTTTAATTTTAATGGAATTACTGAAAAAAATCACGAAAACATAAATTAATAGAGCCGGTATCATTGTCGAAATTCGAACCTGACATCTCCATACTATTATTTTGGATGCTAACCAATTTACCGTCACGTTCTATAACCGAATGCTGAGGTTGTTTGCAAAGCAACTTATTACTGAGCATATGAAATCGTAGACAAGCTGCGATGAAACCTGCTGGTAAGATTCAATTTAATTCCGTCTGCCAAAAACATCCCCCTCTTTCATTTCAGTCTTGTATACAACCTTACTTAAGCAAAGCCTACAGTAAACGGTAATATGCTAAGCCAATTAAAGGAAGGTACAGGCTAGATTGTGCATGCAAACTGACCTCACTCTCAAATCATACCAGGGTCAATACATCTCAACTGGAACAATTCCTCAACATCATAATGGCAGCAGCCTGTATGCTTTTCGTTATTCTACCATTTGTAGATCTCTCTTCCAACCTCAACGCTGTGTCGAGGTTTCGGAGAGGAAGATGAGAAGTTGCTTAATACAAACCATTCCTTGTATGCAAATATTGACTCAGGGTTTTGCCTACCGCATGATATTCCACTATGCAAATAGCCCAGAACTATAATTTAGCTACAAGTCACAGTCATGGAATGCATAAAATATATTTAGTTGTAAATAACAATTATGCTGCAAGCAACTGATGGATATTATATGAATCCGTAGATTCTGTGCGTCAAACGTCGATATTCACAGTTGAGGCCACCATTTTCAGTCACCTTAGTTTTACAACAGTATTTATAGGAATGTATGATTTAAGGTTTTCACAGCGGTGAGTATGAAGATTTCTGTCTTCTGGGTTGTTGCGCTGTGTAGTCTGGTCGATGTTAACCAACGTTTCTGAGGTCATACTGCCTCCGTCATCAGGGCGATTCACAGCGCAAGTATTTAGGAACACCAAATTGAGATGTTAAAATTTACGTGCAGTTGTATAATCTTATACAGGATTTTTGATGAGGGAAAATTAATTCGCTTTGCTACAATATATTTGTGAGATGATAAAGTTGCGTCATATTGTGATAAATATATATTTGTTTAAATCTTGTCAGTCTAATCACAATAAAATTCCTATTAAACACGGCAATACTTCCAGACGGATATAACTCCTCCACAACTTCATTTCTGGATGATACAAAAACAACAACAAAACGTTCACCCACACAAAATCATGTTAAGCACGACGTACATATACAGAACAACTTCGAATACGATATTAAAAAAATACAATAATATCTGTAAGAAAACATCATTTGAAATCTGATAAACATCTGACTAAAAGTTGCATTTAAGAAATTATATTAAAGTTTATATGATTTTATACACCTGAAGATGGTTCTTTTAGAACTTAAACATGTCGTGTAAAAAAGTGATGATCTAATGTAAATCGAACATTTCGATAGAGAACATCAATTTAATATATTTTTAAATATTTAAATGTTAATTATAGTAATATTTTAATATTTAATAGGAATTTTATTGTGATTAGACTGACAAGATTTAAACAAATACAATATATTTATTTATCATCGCTCGTGTACTTAAACGTCGATAATAGGCTGCAAGGCTGCAGAAATGGTAATGTGCCCAGACAACCTTCCTTAGCACCAAGAGATATTCATTATCATTAAAGCCACAACGGGACCTTTGTTCTGTGTATATTCAAACCAGTACACTCTAAAACAGCAGCTTAAGAACTGTCAGTAAACTAGAACGTTGCTATAAGTTATAACACCAGTCCATGATCTTTCTTACAGCAGCAAACCTCTACCTAAAACCAAACAATGTGAGATCACATCTAAAACGTTCTATTACAAAGACAGACACAGCGTCTTTCTTACCTGACTCAGTTAACAAATGTTTGTTACATTTTGGGCTTTATGTATTTCAGGCTACAGAACAGTCATTCCTAAATTGAATTCCTTCGTTTATAAAATAAAGACATGTTGTGCAATCAGGTACATGCGAGAGACTGTAGTGTGTCTGTCCTAACAAAAAGTAAAGTTTTAAATAATTGGCGGATTTTCATAAAACTTTGCATGGGTGTGAGTATGAGTACCAAGCTACTGTCGACTAACTAGGCTTTTGGCGGTGTGAGGTATGCATCGTGGGGTTTTCAAATTACGTGATATAATAGGCTTATACTACATACATGTAACTATCTTGGAGATATCTCCAGATTGCAGATAAATCTCATGCATGCTCAATTATATTAACGCTTTTATAAAAATAATAGACAAAATGTTCAAGATTTGTGGAATTTAATTTTTTCCTCAACATAAACCTAAATTTTGAGGGCGTGTTTTCGGACAATAGAATTTTAATAATGTCCCAATATTACACTATAGCTTGCAGAAGAATTATAATAACAGATTCTCTTAACATTAAAGAAATTTAATCTTGGAAGATATAAAACATTTTTAACGATGTACAATATTATTTATAATACGAGTTCTTGACAAATGGCCGCAAAATACCAATACCCACGCGTAAGCACACTTAGGTTCCCAAGCAAAAAGCTTAGAAGTGTTAACAGTGAAGACGACATTTAGGTAGACTAGACCCTTGGCTGTCCGCATTTCAGACAACCTGCATTCTTTAAAGTGCTGTCTGTTAATCTGAGTGGAACGTGCTAAATTTTAGAACGCTAAGAGGTTTGTTATGCCTCTTTTAACACTATTAACACCAGACAAACTTTCATGTTAGTTACAAAGTTATCTCCAAGCAAACAATGCCAGGAAGGTACAGTATATTTATTCCGTCTTATTTTCTTTTGTAAGACACCATTCCTGACGAAAGTTTATGACTGGCAAACCAATTACAAAAGTTACACTTTCAGAAGGTAACATTCTCGGTACAGAATTTACAGCTCCAAGTATTAGAAACTAGTAGAAGACTTAAGTGTAAACTGAAGTTTCTGAAGAATAAAATAAAACGAAATCTGATCACAAATCCTCTTGTAAGTCAACGACTTCGTTTATTAAGATAGTTCTGAAGTCAAAGTGACAAAAACAGCTTCGGCCTACAACAATGTGAAGTATTTTATATAAAGAACAAAAAAAATACACAGTTACAAACTTTGCCAATTAGTTCCCCGTTTTATTTTGAATGACATAAAACTATGTTATTTTCACACTTATACAGGTGAGAGTAAGGTCAAAGAGAATTGTTTCGGTTACTTGGATAATTAGTTTTTTTTCCAGAATCCTAAGGGATTTGAACATGATTTTCGTCTTAGTTCATGTTTAACATAAGTGGTTATTATATAAGGATAATCTGATGGAGCACAGTCCTTTCTGAGCAGAAAATAGTCGCTAAAATAATCAAGATATTTCCCTTATAGCTCGAAAATGACAATACCGATATGCACCGGGTTCGAAACCCGGGCAGTTCTGTATCCTTGATACTAAGAACAATTCAACATTTGCAAGATCGAAGTTGTGTGTTTCGATGAGGGTATTACAGGAACAACGACAATAAACCCAAAAACTGACCTGGGTTCACGTATCGAATCATCAGGCCCATAGTTGAGCTATCGAAAAATAAAGATCGATTATAAATGTAAACATTTGTCAAACGACCCGGCAATAACACTGTGGGCACTCCGCTGGTCTGTGAAACATAAGAAATTTATTATAAATTACGTCAAAAATAATCACACATTAGCGAGACATGTGTTGTAGGATTTTTCACGGCGGTGAGTCTGAAGATGGCTGTCTTCTGGGTTGTTACGCCGTGTGGTCTGGTAGAAGTTTACCGACGTTTCAGAGGTCCTTGCAGCCTCCATCATCAGGGTGATGTGACATGTCTTGTTTTTCTGCGTAATCACCCAGCTCTTCAACGCACGTAATCCATCAGTTCATACGTTTCCATAATTCAACATTTTTTTTCTTAGGCTTTAAACTATACCTGACCGTTTTCTGTCGTTGCCTATTAATTTCAGATCTAATTCACCTATGTCGATTTTTCGTTTATCCCGAATACGCTGATAGATCTACTAACCGGCCTCAATGACAGTTGCTTAGAACGTGCATCACCAGCGGCATTGATTCACCCAAATTTGAGTTTTTTCACCCACTCCTAAATTTTCCTCTGTCGCACATAAATTATCGTAATTATGAACTGTCATTCCGTAAAATTAACTTGTTTTCTCGTTCCCTGTCTAAAAACTCTGATCACAGATCGTTCAATTTCTTTGTTGTTTCCAGTCAAAGAACAACCACGTCAACAGTGACAGCACTGCAAATATACGAAAGAAAATTATGACCAAAAACGTAAAAATTTTAATACATTTATATAATTGTTCATATCCACAATATTTTTCAGTGCTATCACATAAATTATAAATTAAACGAAAACTATAATTTCATTGTAATAAGATATATCGCTATATTAGAATAAAATGTTTGAGCCTCGTGTACAAGTTCGAAAGAAAATGGTTCTATTACTCAATAAAGATTCAGGTAAAAACGGAAAGAAACTTCTTCGGATTCATATTCATGTGAACGTCGTCCATTGTTTCGTCGACCTATCACCTGCATTAATAACAACCGCGCCTTTAGCTTATATTCTGTGTATAACGATTTCATTATTAATTAATGACACAATTTCTTACGTTTAAACTACACTTATTAATTATCTTCTTCTTTAATTTTTGCGGGCTAGACCCTCTGGCCTATCTAATTCAGAATTAGTTTTGTAAAATTAATCTCTCAAGCATTTGGTAGTTATACATAGACCAGACATCGGCCCATCGCAGTTTCTACTACCACTTAAATCACTTTTGGTCTAAACGTGACGTAATACCTGCAGGTTATTAATATACACATGTTTGTGACAAGATTACCAAGACAGCTCCTCCACGTCTGAATTACCTTGTCAAACAAACAGTTCCAAAGCTGCTCTTTAACGAAGTAAATATTCCACACCATCGTACCGATTTAAACGACTCAACAGCTACTAACGATCTTGATCACAAACAGCATCAAGTTTGATAATATATAATCTGATAAGAAGTTCTGAAAATAATCTGGTACGGTATTTACATTAAAATTATTTAATCTTTATATAAGAGGTACGGATTATTAAATATACGATTTAATAATACCTGTTCATAATTTATGCTAATACTCAATTTATTACTACTAGGTAAATTCGCCACATATATGACCTAACAATTTTTCAGTCATCATAGTTGTTATATTTGAATATAGCATGCATAATACAGAATATATAGCCTCATTTATGATCTATGCGGGGTATTTCTTGACAAGCTGGGCGTACTATTTATTAGTTTTTCAAGAAGTATTTAGTTCCATGAAAATAATTAACTATGGAACTGGTTGAGAAAAGAAACGTTTACGTAGAATGGAACTTCATAATATGTTCTCTTCACCTAATACTGTTGAATGACCGAATTAAGGAGGAGAAGGACAAGATAAGTAACATTCATGGAACAAATTATAAATTAATTCTTCATTTTGGTCATAAAACCTCAAGAGAACAAATAATCCACATAGAAAGCCTTGGCTAATTTAAAGGATAATGATCAAATTGATATCAAATGATGGAGTCTGGAGGATTAAGGTGGCTCAGGATGAGATCCAATGAAGATACTGCACGCAGTCGATAATAAAACTTCATAAGAAGGAAGTGGTTACTGACAAACTGAATGAATACGAATTATTCAAGGGACTATATTCACCGAGGACTTAGTTCGGCTATAGTGTTTTCTAACGGAGGAATGCATGTGACGCCTGAACCTAACCTAACCTATTGCTGCCACGACGACGTAAGCTGATAAGATGCACACGCAGTTCTCACAATCGCTGAAGTACAGATGTAGAGCTCTTAAGGAAAACAGCACTCCATACTCAGCCAGGTAGTATTTGGTTGGTTCATTAGTTAATCGATTCGATCGCCCTCGACTGGAAATCATATATGAAGTTTCGGGCTAAATAACGCAATTTTCGCAAGCGTTAAACTACAAATCTTTTAGTAGTAGCACGAATCGTCTCATCGTTATCAGTTGATGCAAATATACGACACAACATAAGTGTCATGAGCAGAGAAGTTATATTTAAAATTGTGTTTGAATATGGAACCCAACAACCCCCTTCAAAATTTTATATGGGCTTAACTGACCTCTAACTCTGTATAAACTTCGGTTTTACACGAGATAACGTTCCACTTCGGTGACTCGAGACCAGATTACACGTCACTTTGAGTATAATCTCCAACGCATAATTCTACTCGTTGTTAATTCATTGCCATTCTTGTGTCGGGAGCTCCTGCTAATTATGCATTTTATAAACAAGACCGCTGTAAAATGCATAGAAGCCAGCGTGTTTAGAATACTTTGGCATTCCTACGTGACATTTAGAAGCAAGTCTGTATTTTATAAGCGATATTTCTTGCTTCGAATCTTTAGTGTACAGAATGCTTTGCGAAATTCGAATGTGTACTGAAGACATTTCAGCACCGTTTTAGCTTGACAAATCAAACGTTTCTTTAGTTACCTTTGAAACAAATTTACTGTTCATTTAGCCAATTTTTTTCAACCACACAAGTTAAGATAAAGTATTACTGTGAATCATAAAAGAAGCCATCGTGATCTATATTAAACATGACATCCCAACATTCTTCTATGGGAAGTAATCAAAAAGAAGAAAACGTTAGGAAAGTTGGCCCCCCCAAGAACCGAAGCCGCCATTTTTCCGAATGTGAAGCAGGAGTGCCCAATCTCTAGCATTCCACGTTCAGCAGTTCTCGTGATGACTTAATTATATTACTGAAAATGTAGAAGATAATGCCAAGAAAATAATACAACACCTGAACTGAAGAGGAAGGGAAGTATTGTTCATATGCAGCCTAGTCCATAAACAGAACTGATCTCGAACATTTCTCCGTTTTGAATAAACATTAAAACATTGAACAGAATTCAACTGATTTACATCACTGCATTTTAAAACATAAAACAAGCCAAATTCATCATGAGTAATAAACTTTGAGCCAAGACATGTAAACAACTTCCTCCCTCTCTATAAAAACCACACCTAGAAACAATGACATTGTAAATGAAAATCTGTTGAGAAATAGACGTCTTGTCGATCAAAACTGCAATGTCAAGTTAAAATCGTTTGATCCGTAAACTCTCACAAACGAGAATGAATGTTATAATCAATCTTGCACAGAATAAAATTACCTTTAACAATATCAGAGAATGTAGTCTCTTGACAACAATGTCCTTGCAGGATGTTAAATTTATACTTACTCTGAAATACTAAGACTCCGAGTACGTAAACGAGTCTAAATTTTGTGTTCGCCTACACGCAGACCACTCCATGTATGATCGTATCTGACAAATATATCTTTGCTTCATCGTTACTGTTTTATATGCAGTGCTCCGTAATGCGAATCATCACGGACACAGGAGACAGAAACCGCCGCCAACACTACCATCATCATCATCATCATCATCAAACCTACCATCACAACATTGTTAAAACTGTTATAGTACGCCATTTCTAACATTGGCTCCACCGACGCCAGACTCATTCTCTCCTCCCATAGCTATCATCACCATAATCACCATAATCTTCTTCAACGACAAGGTTAAATGTCATAATCTTCATCACTGTTTTTCATTGAAACTGCAAGTTATGTTAAACATAAACCTCCCTGCATTTATTTGCTTAATACCACTTTCATCCCTGTCTCTCTTGTATAAGATATATTTGCGACTATTTATTTTTGTTATTAAGTACAATTAGTGGCTTTTGAAATGATGTCCTGACATACAGACTTCATGAAATGATCGTCATTAAACTGTTACTATGTAGAGAATCAAATCAGATTGGTTGAAAACAATTTCAAAGAAATTGTCTCAACCATTAACGCTATGAAGCCGGAATTCATCTAAACAAAATGGAACAATTCAGTCCGTACCACAAAGAAAACACCACCGGTCTTAATCACAAAGATGCACTGGTTACTACTGGCTAAGAAAATAATCCTTGTTTACTCCGAGAATCATAACACAACTAATAATAAAATCTAAGTGAGAAAAGAAAATATTATTAAGTACCTGGTACATACACTTGCCTCGGGATTAATTGGTTAAATATGAGTTACTGATGAAAAACGCTGGAAATACAAGTGAGACATTTTGAATGGTGAAACAATCTGCAAGTATCTACAAATTACGTATAAAACATTTTTACTTTTATTTTGTAATTTAAAACATGGCTATTGTACGTGTCTTTGATGTTAAATCGGTTCGATTTAATGCAGTAACAATCCGTACAGTCTGTGATAAAAGTAGGACACAAACTTAAAAAGAAAACAACCATTTGCTCTCATGTTTTTACATTCATTCTAGTCGAATCAGAATAAGAGTTCATCCAGTGGTTAATTTGCTTTAATTACTGATTCGTTCACAATTGTCATTCACATATCTAAACCCAATGCGACATATTTGTGTCTTAGTTGTCTGTTGTGGTCAGCCGCAACTACCCAGCCAGCCATCTAAATGGAACAGTGTTTAACCAGTCAGACGTCTATCATATTCTGCTGTATGGGACACTTTAATGTTCTAGTACGCGAACATTTTTCACTGTCATATAATTTCGCCGTTGAACATTGACCTGAATCAGTTCAGTCTATTCTCACCTGACAACGTAGTTTTAAAGTAGATTCATCAATTTTCAATTAGTCTATTACGTTTGGTCACTTTTCACGAAAATTTATAAATGTTGTGTGCATTTATGTGTATGAATGATCTTATCTGTCTTCATCAGCCAACTCAGCAGTACTAAGCGAAGACCGAACAAATTAATGTAGCGGTGATGATCTAGAGTTTTAATCGGGAAGCATGCGGTTTGATTATCTTTCGAGTTCCAGTCTATCGTTACTGGTTTTCTTGTTTTTCCTTAGTATCTCCAGTGAATACGGGGATGATAAGCTATCTTGTAATAAGTCACGATTGGAAGATAATTGTCTTATACGATTTTGCATCGTGTAGACTGGTAGGACTTCTCCGACGTTTAAGAAGTCCTTAGTGCGTCTCCCCACAGCCAAATCCGTTCATATCCTTAAACACTCCGTATTCTTCCTATTTTTTTCATTTCAGTCGACGTTGCAGTTAAAATTTAATCATTAAATTACATACTAATCGGTCATCTAAGTGAATAACAATAACTAAGAATTTTATCGCTTTACGGTTTAGTTTATCGATGGTTCATGTGTCTTATCGATCGTTCGAATTAAAATTATAGTAGTACAGACGATTAGGCAGTTACAGCGAATCTCCACACACACTCAGTAGGCCTTTGCTTTCATCACTGTACGGAAATTTCACACGCGCGAAGCCGTTCCCTTCACCCCCCCACCCCCCGATGTAATTACGCCACCGACCCGTGTGTTTATTTATGCCCAGACCACGAGGTGCATACATAATAGACTAAATACTTGCTTGACCAAATGATCATTATGCATGGGAGAATTTCGAATTGCAGGGAAACGTCTCTGATGTGAATACATTCCGAACATTAAATTATGATGTTAGAGACTTACATAATATAATGTTACATTATATAAAATATTTTATATTTTATATTAGTTAACTGGCCGTTATATTCCTAAAGGATGGATTGACGGGGGACTTGACAAAGCTGATAATGAGGAACATAAAAACTTGAATTATTCACCAAATATTATTAGGGTGAAGTAGGCGGGGTATGTAGCACGTAGTTGTCGCCATAATATCTAAGCTAAATACAGATGCAGTACAACCAAATAACGTTAAGATGTTAACTTGTTTTTAGAAGATTTATATTCGCAGATTCTTTGACATCGAAGCAATGTTGATAAGCTTCAGAAGGAGTTACCTATCATTATGTTCACAGTTCAATGACATTTTCTGGCTGACTTCTGGCCGACAGGATTTAATAATTCGCAACAGAACACCTTTACGGCACAGTGATTAATACTGCTGTTTGGTATCCAGAAGGTTCTGAGTTCAAATCTCGGCCCGAAGACAGGATATCTTGACGGCGACTCGTAGTAGTTTTCCACAACCCCTCCTGACAAATGGCGAACAGTAACTTAAATTAAGAAACACCCGCTTCCTACAGTATCATTCCATTTCGTTATTCATCTGTCATCCATCCCATCATTCGACTATACAGTCTCAGCTAGAACAGTTTCATTGAAGTCAAGATAATGTGCGGTGGTCCAGTGGTACAGTCCAAGGAAGGAAATAAAGAATGAGCTATATTACCGACTGTGCCACCAATGATACCAACATGGCGATCAAGAAAAGTCTTCAGATATTGCTATCACCACTGTTGTCGTATTAGGGTAGGGTACTGAAATTGTGTGAAATGGAGTGTGGTTGCGGACCATCGTTTCTCTGCTACAGTAAACGAGATACTGGAAACAGGGCAGGAATTCACACGTGAGGGTGATGAATGTTTTACTGGCCGAGCTAACAGCTTCAATAAAAGGCTCAGATTTGCGGTTTCCCGGCGACACGTTCTCTGCTCTGCCACTTGTAACCAGGTCAGATAAACCATCACAAGCAGAATACTGGGTGTTTCTAAATCGGAAATGCACTGACTCTTGTGTCAAATCGTGTCCTACGACTAAAATCTCTCACTCAATACTTCAGCAATATAGTTCAATAGCTGAATAAATCCTCCGAACTCATGGATGCTATTAATTATTTAACTATTAGTAGAGCTACATGTTAACATTTTAACTGCTGGAGACACTACATTATAGATTATTAAGCCTACAAACACGAAAAAGTTAGGTGGGAAATAGAAATATCTTTCTCTGTGGATGATGCTACTGACATACGAAGCTAACCACTCCAGTTTATAAACTGTATCTTTAATTTACGTCTATACGGCTAAATAGATATGCCTGTGGCTTTCTTTAATACGCTAACTATTATAAATTAATCTTTGAAAATGTAAGTAAATACATGACTTATTGTTAAGCTTTAAAACTTCATTTTAATCTCATTTAATCACACATCGAATAGAGTAGCCTCCCCTTCCTACACTTGAAGACGGAAGAATAAACATTCTTCGAAACGCTGGGTTTTGTAGATAATTTTAATCAAAAGGCAATGGATAAGGTCCGAGATATAAAAAGAAACTTGTAAAGCAGTCTCATAATCGTGTACAGACTACAGCTTTGCGAATTATAATCGTTGCTATCCCAGAGAGTATTCAGTGTACTAGACGTCGGAATTTGCCATCACAGAGTCCAAACATAGCAGTTAATCAATAACTAATACATTCAGTCAAAGACTGTATGACGTATAATGTAGGGCGTTGTCGTCATAACACCACGATAAACAGCTCTGATGTCAGATAAATGTTGACGTAGTAGGAGTTACTTTGATACTCGAGAGTCAAGAGGACAATGAAATTATATGCGTCTGTCATGTTGGTATACCATTCATTTTCCGCCCCAACAGATCTCTCGTCTGACCCAGGCTTTGCAGTTGACTAAACACGTGACACCAACAACAGATCAGTCGCACAAACTTATATACTGGAAGCAAAATATCTCAAAACTTGAACTACGTCACATTGAGGAGTAAAGTTCTACCAGATTACATGGCGCTATAACCCAACAGACACTACCGTGAGAAACGCAGACCCCACGAGGCATTCATTGCTTTGCTGTATCTTCAAACATTCATATTGTGTACAAAGGGCTGTACATTTTTTAAATGCGCAGTATATAATTTCTTTCATTCTAGTGAGATACAGCATTTATTATTTTTGTACTCTTACTTAACGTGTGTGGAGAATTGTCAGTGTACAAAAGCCCCACTGGAAATTCATATCTTCACACCTTAACCGCTTTCTTCATTTTATTACGCTCCTCACTTCTGCTTCCTTCCGTATCCTTTCCCAGTTCCATTTCAACTTAGAACCACAATGAAAATCATCAGTTGTGCTACGAACTACGTTATACCACGGTTTTATCTATTCTTGTTAGAAATACTGTAAAATATATATAACTGTGGCAGCACTAGAAAAACAAAACATTCTTCCCTTCTACAGTCTTCATTGAAAGCTTTTAGGGCACTGTTAAATGCAGCAAAATTGGTTCTCATAAGATTCAGCTTACTGACATTCACGACTACTGAAAAGACACAGACTTCATTTTATCTGCACATCCATTTTTCATAAATATGTATAATTCTGTCTCCTCCATATACGAAATGAGCTAAAATAAATCCCAAACCCTGAATTCAGAAAACGTATACCATCGCCATATAGACAACCAGAACAACGCTTACAAGATAATCACAACATTCAAAGGCAAATTCCTTTCTAAATTCTATACCACACGAACTCTGTGGTTATGCAAGGAATTCCCATAATATGAAAGCGCGTACAGTGAATTACCCCCAGGCTGTATTTCTTTGTACAGAATAGTCTGCCTAATCTCCGATTCGAAACCATGCAGGATAGATTAAGTATTGGGATATGCCTATAAACATTTTAATAAAAAATTTATGCAGTGGAATAGACTCGCGGCTTAATTTGTTCACTAAATTGAACAACCTTTTTCAGTCTGTACACAATACGGCACAAAATATGTAACTGTATTGAAAATGGCATGAAAGAAAGCAGTTTTCCCTATTTTAGTTAAAAGTAATTAATATTTATAAAAAATGGAAAGAAATGACGAAATTCCTCAGTCAGGAGATGCAATATCTTTATTGTTTGCGACACACATTTTGAACACCAGCCTAGCTAAATTTAACATAAAATATTTAAAATATTTATTCTGTATAAGAAATGGTTAGTCCGGCAACTTAATTCAGCTTTGATGTTTGTTATTTACTACATTCAAACTGATTAGAAATATAACGCAACCAGAGAAACGTTTTGTGGGTACAGAAAATGTTTTATTCAGAACGGCTGACCTGATGCAACATAACAAATTCAGGAAAAGTTACACCTCAATGAATCACCTTTTCTCAAAAGCCCATCCTATCCAACGAAGAATCATTTCTGATTTAATTTTTTATATTTTAATATTTTCCGTCAAATCACAATTTTTAATAAGATAATAAAATATAAAATATTTAAAATATCATTTCACGTTCCGCATCGAATGATCGATTTACAAATTGGAACGTCTCTTACGACATGTTTCGGTTATATTTAACCGTCCTCAGGTATAAATTAGATTGGTAAATTTAAAACTCGAATTACAATCATTTACAATGTTATGCAGTTTATTGAAATGTTCTTATCAGATTACTCTTATATATTAGAACGAAGGTATTGTTTTTATATGGCGTGGTTCATCTGATGTTCAATATTAGTCTGTAAAGCAATGATTTAAATAAAACATTACCTTCGTTCTAATATATAAGAGTAATCTGATAAGAACATTTTAATAAACTGCATAACATTGTAAATGATTGTAATTCGAGTTTTAAATTTACCAATCTAATTTATACCTGAGGACGGTTAAATATAACCGAAACATGTAGTAAGAGACGTTCCAATTTGTAAATCGATCATTCGATGCGGAACGTGAAATAATATTTTAAATATTTTATATTTTATTATCTTATTAAAATTGTGATTTGACGGAAAATATTAAAATATTAACCTAATTCACAATATAACGCAAATATACTACCTTATATCACTTTTAATTAAAAATTTCGATAAATAATCATAATTCAAGGGATGACTTCCGGGGGCCATCTCATGGGTGAGGAAAGTCAAAGGTATATTTTTCGTTGGTCTTCTCTCCCACGGCACATCATCACACGTGTGAATTTGCCCGAAACACACGTCCACTTTATTTCATAAATATAAAAGAGCTGAACATAAGCATTTATTTTAAAGGCTCTTAAAACTTGACAATTTATTAAAATTAGGACATCTAAAGAACCACGTCGTGTATAATTCTGACCGCATGAAGCATCAAACAAGACCACAATCTTCATAAGTCTGTCCTACACAGATATCACGTAACGTATCCAAAGATCGAATTTATAATTACTTGTGTACAATTCAAGTAAAGTTAAATGCCTATTTCTTCTTTAGGAGGTCTGCGGTAAATCCCTATCTTTCTAGTTAGTTAGAACAGCACACAAACAAGTAAACAGGAAGTTGGGGTGGAGCTGTTTCAACAGTGTGCAGGATTCAACTTGTTCCGAGTACCCGACTCTGCCCAGGCCGGAAGTAGAGTTCATCCAAGCCAGCGAGCATCTTGTTGCCGACTCTGTAAGATGCCAAGGGAGGAGTAATTCGATTTCGTGTATAAGTAGTTGCAATGACCTAAGGCTATCGTTAGAATCAACGCAACCAACCTAATTAGGATTCTAACTTAATCAAGAAAATCATCTCCTTCTCCGTTCCTCTGAAAGTAATTATGTTAATCAGTGCAGACTCGTGTAAAACCACAAAAGTGGGGATACAGGAAGACGCAGAGGGCTCTAATCATCAGAGAGTACACACAAGACTTGTAAACAGCTCATTATCTTTGCCTTCCTAAGTATCGTTAGGAGGTGCTTCAAATGAAACGGAAATAGATGTGACTAAAGGACTGCAAAAAGGGTGTGAATGCGATAGAGAAAATTATTCTAAATTACTGACATTGTTTATTTAATATTAGACAAATCATGTTTATTGCTTATTAGTCTTTTCACATTGTCTAGATTCACATCAAACCCTTCTGTCACATTTAATTTTGAATGGCTCGTTAAATACAGAGTGGTTGGAGCACTGTTTTTCTTATCGGTAGTATTGATTGGCAAACCAACTCTCCGACACAATTCGCGTCATACTGACTGGCTCACTGGCACATTTACAAAACAATAGGAAACAATGGCTGCAGCGAAATAGCTGAGTGTCGGACTTAATAACTGATTCACTTTCTTGATCTCGTAATGCACCCATTACTCGAACGTATATTTTTTAAACTTTAAACAATAAGTACAGTGTATAATCTTTACCATATGTGAATGATCAGTCTGTTCAAGGAAATTTGTTAGATGGTACGACTACAAATTCCGAACTGAATCGTAAATTTAAATTTTCTGAGTGGTACATTAAAATAAAAAATTATAAATACACTTTTCTTTGCAAATAAATCCATATATAGAATTCTTGCAACTATCATAATTGATTACTAACAACAAGATAACATGTAATCACGAAAAAAGTCATTAATGAAATCCGTAATTCTGTACTGGATATAAATACACTGTGGTCTTAAGATAGATTAACCCCTCAATATTTATTATTTAAGTAGTTTTGACGTCAGAATATTAAGACACAATAACGCAAACAGCAGTAATTAAAGTAACTTGATTTGCAATGCATAAATCAAGTATTTCATTCAAAAGACGGTCTAGAATCAATCGTATTCAAACGAGAATTAAAGTAAGACTACAGTAAATAACGTCAACACAATGTAGCTACACATTTCTTCTTTCTTCTTTATTTTTTATCTTATTTTCCTTCTCTGCGAGGACGGTGGAGTCGTCGTCTTGGAAAGGAACGAGGAGGGGGGGAGGGGTAGTTTGACAGAAAAGAGGCGAGAGCCAGCCCTGAGAATCACTTAAATCTAACAGAAATAAATTTTTGGAATGCTAACGTTGGTGCGGACGGGTTCAGGGGATTTGGCCAGCTTGTGTTCGCGAGCTTTAGAAAGCGTATCTCGACGAAGCGACGATGCGACACATACGCAAAGCTAGCTCTCGAAGTAGTTTGATATTCAGGGAGGGATCTCTGCCATTCTTTAAGCGCCACTGCAAGTAAAAGGGAAAAGAGGGAATCAGGAGAAAAATACAAGTCACGGAATCCATTCATCGCCAAAATGTAAAATGAATTCTTCATGTATTAGGTGGTCTCAAAATCACAGATCCCTCTCATGCAAAGTACACGATTTTTCATCATTAGGAAAGGGAAAATGTGAAATATCGCAGTTTTCTGAAAGTTAATGCACTCATATATACTAAAAAGACGATAGATTGAATTTCGCATATCATGTAGGAAAGCCGTGTTTTACGTAACCCACAATTAAACAAATACGTGGCAACAGAAAAACTGCGCACCAGTCGATATAATGCCAGTATAATCCTATTGGTCAATAGCAGCCTTAATGATGAACCTATTGTAGACTTAAATCCGAACATCTGTAAACTGCATTAATTTATCTGATGATGTCCGAGGTGCGTAAGACACGCAGTGTTACCGATATGAACTTCGTTTCAAAGTTCTCACTTTATCAGGCGCGTTGTGAAATACTGCTTGATGTTTACATGCTTCTCTTAATGCTACCGAATCGCTGTGAACTGAAACGTGCAAACAATTGTTATGAAAATAACTTTTTAGTGACACCAAAAATTTACTCGGTTCTCGCGCGCTTGCACGGGTCTCTGATTTTGAAACGGAGTCTCATATAACCTCCACTAGAATTACAGTGCATTTAGTATGAGATATGTAGACTTGTATTGTTTCTTTTTCAGAAATTTTAAAAAAAATTATTTTACAAGTACTGAAGACTGCCATGTGAGTTGGAAGTGGTTCTACCACTGCCTGTTATTTTTACGGGGTCCGCAGTGGCCGCTTGGTCGCTGGGACCGTGGGTTCGAATCCCACTGAAGCCATGGATGTTTGTCCGCGTTTTTCCGTGTTGTGCTGTCCTGTGTACAGGTAGAGGCCTTGCGACGGGCCGATCCCTCGTCCAAGGAGTTCTACCGAATGTCTATAGATCGAGCCAACGAAAAGTTGGGACCCGCAGTGCTCAGGCACTTGAAGAACGGGTCGTTCCCAGTATCCCAGTACCAGTTATTTAACGCAGCCGAGCATAATGACTATTAATAAGCTGCCTATCTAAAGTACAGCAGTAGTATTGGCTTGGGGTAGGCTACACCTTTCACTTCCCTGCCTATAAAATCCAACTCCTCACACCCTATTGGCATATTCATCGCCCTGATGACGGAGGCAGTATGACCTCTGAAACGTTGGTTAACATCGACCAGACTACACAGCGCAATAACCCAGAAGACAGAAATCTTCAGTAGTAGTAGTCATTAAAAGTTTTAGAAAATTAGTTATCAATGTAGAGCAATTCCAGAGATTCAGAGTGGGTAAGAGATAAATATCTTAGCATTCAGTCAGTTGCTCATGCGTTCAGTACATCATGACCGTTACTAAGAAACAAGGCAATCAATCTGCAAACGAAATAAATATTTTATCAAAAAGCCTGCTATTCATTTCACTCTTCCACTAAATGTTATCATCTTAATGTACGTAATAAACAAAAGTTAATTTCTCATATACTAGCCCATCTAAATAACATTTAAGAATTAAGACCTAACCTCAAAACAGACACAGCCCTCATTAAATAGATAATATAGTCCTATTTACAACAACATTCATAAGAAACCCATAAATACAAAATACAGAGTTAGTGACTGTTAAAGCAGTTGCTACATATTGTTATCACTCTGTTTTGAAGGTTTAAAAACGTTGTTAACATTAGTTTTAAAATCTGTAATCCTGATTTCCACATCATAGTTCTGTGGGCTAGGAGGAGAAAGTAACTACATTTTTGTATTTGTAAACCTGTTTAAACTGGACACGTACAATGGAAATGCATTTATTTATTATATTTCACTTGTGGTATTTTAATAACATTGTCAGTAACAGAATATACAAAGTACAATAATAGAATGATTAATGAATTGAAAAGGAAATGGAAGGAGCGGTGTTCGCCTAAGGTAACGCACTATCCCGGCATTTGTTTGGACAAACCGAGAAAAACAACGAAAAAGCTTAGAAGAGTCAGTCGCCAGTCTCCAGACTCAGATTTGAACCCGTGAACTCCCGTATAATAATCTGGAATGCTAACCACTGTCCGCGACGTTCGGTGTATCATTTTAACAACAGATACTAAAATTTCGAGGCTCAGACTTGAGCCCATGTAGAAATCCTTCAAATGGAAATACACGCTCAGATTTTGTCATAGCTTTCACAACACTTCAATCTTTTTCTCGGTAAAAGAAAAGTCGACTTTAAGTTTAGTATTGATTGAAAAGCTGTTCCTCCTACCATACTATTTCCTTCTTTCTACTTACATCTTTCCTCATGATGATTTTGCTTGCATGAGCGACTATTCGCCTTAATAGAAAATACTAGTAATCTTGGGAAGTGGCTGTGTTTTAGAGACCACTTACTCAGCAATAGGTTATTTCCATTTCAATCATGGACACATCCACCTTCAGGACAAAAGACGTGGATCGTGAAAAGCAAAATGAATACAGGATTCTACAAATGGCTGGAGTTATGTTTCTTTTAAGTCAGACTTGAACAAACTTTGCCATACAACTGTTTGTATTATCGTTTCATCAAATAATTGCCTACTTCCTAAAATGATACAACGGGGTTACAATATAAGGATTGAGAGTTTGTAAACTCTCATTCCACGCGGGGTTCACGTGTGTAAATTTCACTTTACTTTTCAATATGTTCATTTAAATATTCAACCATTACACTACCTAAGATGGCTATCTTCCGGGTCGTTGCGCCTTGTAGTCTAGTAGAAGTTTACCAACGTTTCTGAGGTCCTTGTTGCCTCCATCATTAGAGCAATGAATTGCAATTCCAGGAAAGACCTCTGAAACGTCGTTGAACTTCTATCAGACTACACGGTGCAAGAATCCAGAAGACAGCCATCTTCAGACTCACCACCGCGAAATCCTCAAATTCTAATTACATAACTTATATGAATAACATTAGAATAAACTGTATATCACATTAGTAATTGAAACATCTTTCTATGCAATCCCGTGTATACATACAGCTTGTACGTTTTGTTCTGACGAGCTGGAGTGACAGTTATTTTTATCCAATAATGTTCTAAACCTCCAACGGAATGGACAATTTGGTGATCAATATTTAAGGAAGAAATTAGTTTTATTCGTAAATTCATAAAAACACTTATCTTCGGCTCTTACAACTTTGTAACTTTCTTTGCTATAACTTATGTAGTTTTATCGAGGCAATGAGTGGGAAAATTTCAAATTAATCTTGAAAGGCTACATCAGTATTCTTAGTTTGTCTTGATCCTAAGTAAGATTTCATTCAGTACAATTGTCTGACAATCGACTGATCGTCTCTGACATTACAACTTAGCAATGACGACGTACCATATTTGTATAAAGCTGACATTCTTATCACCCCAAAATAGTGAAATATTTCATAACCCGTGTGACGTTTCATGTTCCAGAAAGAAAAAGATCGAGTGGAAAGAATTGATTAACGTGAGGATACAGTTTCGAAAAATGGTTACCATTAATGCTTCCAGGGACGGCAGGAAAAAGTTTTCTGAAGGTGACCACACTCACTATGTTAGAAAAAATATGTTTTGCTTTTACATATACAGAACCAAATTTCATCAAATATGACAACTGGCCCAAGAACATGTGAAATTTCTTTGTAAAACAAATAATAAATAATACAGTGCCTTCATTGATTTGTTGTTTTATAGATCGACACTTGATTTATATCGGGATAATCTTGTAGCGCTGGGCAGTGAGTCATGCAGTTCCTGCCGAAGACCGAAAAGTAACAGCTACGTTCAGGTTCATCAGTGAACACATCTTTCAGCAAAAATATAAACAGTTATTCAATAACCGTGATTATGAGGTCCAAATTTTAATATCGTTCCATCTATCATGTTAAGGAAATGAGAACTAATTATTATAGTGGCTTCAACCACGTTTCAGCTCTACTGGGTCCATGAAGAGAAATATCACTGCATTGGCGATGCGTGATGCTTATTGTCGTCATAAAGCAAAACTTTTCTTTCCAGACATAAAGTTCACCAGTCACGATATGGGCGGAGTAAACTTACATCCAAATCTAATCATAGGGCGTCAGAAGACAAAAAGGATTGTGGACTTTTCGAGCCAACTGAATTCATTTCCTTTCCAAGTGCTTCATAATATTCGGTTTAGGTCGACGTTCCGAATTACATTACCATAAAATATTCACTAAGAAACGAAAATATTAAAATATCTGATGAGGGAGGGTTACGAAGGTTCCATTTCCAGATCAAATAAGATTCTGGTCACGTGAAAAATTTAAATTGAAAAAATGTCACAGACTTTTTATTTAGTAAAATACTGGGAAAGGGAGCCCCATTTCATTTGACGAATGTTATGTTTTATGGCAGTGTAGAAGATACTTGTTCCCACCTGGCCTACCAACAACATGAAGAGACGAGTGGATTTGGCAAAGACTTCATAAGTCGTTAAGCTTCCTTCGCCAGCCACTTGCAGCGCGCATAACGTCCTTTGAAGCACGAGTTTAACGCGCTCCCCTCCGCCCCGCTCGTTTCAACACCCAACCCAATCTACCAAAGATGTATGTGATTTAATCAAGCACAATGTCACAAAAGGCCGCGAACAGAAGAGATGGAAAGACGCGGATAGGAGACGGATAATGGCCGTTCTTTTCTGCACATAAGAGACTATAATAAAGGGGGTTAGAAATGGTGGCCAGTGCTGGAAACTACCACATATCTTAGAAGGCCACGTCACTAGTTACACATGGGCGGTTTGGTGCAGTCAAATTATGATTAACACAAGATGCAAAAATAAAACCACTACATCCTGAGTAAGTTACAGCTAACTCAATAGGTAAGAAGAACATTCTGCGTGTAAATTTCTCCTCACGCGTTTGAAATTTCCGCAAATGCGCTCTGTTGCAATGATACTAAATCGTATGGAAACTAACTGGTTGTAAAAACACATAGATGTATTGAGTTTACGAGGGTCGATAAACTTCAGGTTACTGTGCGTTGCACAAAAACGATTAAGAGAACTGGACGATTTGAGATCCGAGGTTCTCACAGGGATCAGGATATTGGTCTTATTACTGTATGGACTTGTAAACAGGTACCAGAGAACAAACATCGATTTATTCCAAATGATAAAAACAGTTTGAAGATGGGTGTAATCTGGGTTGTTGAGCCGTGTAGTCTGGTAGAAGTTTACAGACGTTTCAGAGGTCCTTGCTGCCTCCATCATCAGGGCACAGCCGTGGAAACCTCAAATCCTACATGGAGAAAGTTTATCTCTTCCTGCCATTGGAATCTAATTGGAAGTTCACACGGCGGTACAACCCGGAAGACCAACATCGACAAAACTGGATAATCGAAGTCTGAAGTTTTCTGATTTTATTTCATTCACTTTATCCACAGTCAAGGTTTGAAAATACTTAGATCAGGGGCACCAGCAGATTATGATTCTATCCTCCTATCATCTGAAGGAAGAATCAGAATTAACTTCCGAAACGTTGTGCTTGTTTTACACATCTAGAAGATAAAGGTAAAAATGGGCAGAAAAGGAAAGACATCTCACAGCTACAAATTTGTAATAGGATAGACAATTAGCGTAAATTCTAGAAGTAAAAATATTAATTTCAGTTTAGTGATGCGAAAACACTGTAGACACCAATATTTTAAAACTTCAAAGATTTAGTCAGATTATATTCCATCCTTGCCCATTCAATTTAACTACAAAAATAAAATATAATATTCGTAGCATGTACTGCATAATTTAAATGTTTTCCTCGCCCACATAAGCAGTACTTAACAAAATATATCTGATTTTATCAGTACTTTTAAAGTCAAGCATTTTATCAACTAACGTCCTTAGCGAGAAAATTTCGGCCTCTGTTAGCGCAACCAAACATGCACCAAAGCAAGCAAACACCATTTGAAGAACACGGGCATCAAGCTCATACAAAGAAAAAAATAAAATTATGATGCAGTTGATACTGATTCGGCAAATAACCTCCCAGAACTATAAATTTGTGCTTATGTTTTCTTGGGTAGGTAACTTATTAAATTCAAATTTCAAGGAATATTTAGCCTATTTATTATTTTCTGCATCAATTATTTGATTTAACCAGCTCTTAAAATACTAAAGTTCTAAGGAAACATGGCCTTTAAAGATCTCATACAATTTTACAGTTCGATTTATTAGACGTGACCGTTTGGCAACGCGTGAGGGGAACTGGCGGAAAGAGTATTGGAGGTCGAAATTAAATGTGCAGTGGGTCAGTTGAGTATTTAAACAAAGTTGCAGATAAACTAACCCACACACCTATTAGTTCTTCATCCGTGTAACCGAAATCGTCAAAATGTACTGCGCATCGTGCTTACAGCAGCCACGACTAAAAAATTGGACTGTACTGCTCACCAGGTTTATTGCGTCAGCAACGGCAATCGCGTCAGATTATCATTTTGCTGACAAGAAGAAAGTTCAAACACCACAGGCGTCAAGCTAAGTAAAATCTTATAAACTCGTAGAGTCGCTGTTTCATAGGCGAACATCTCCGTCTGTCCGTTGATTATATAAAGTGAAGGGAAGAGAACACTTTATATCAATTTCCATAATCCCATTTATGCAAATCTGGTTTATTGACAATAGTTGAAGTATAGAAACCGGCTGTCCGCAGAAATTGAGTTACAATTTTGGACCACGCGTATCTGGGCTTCAGAGGCTTTTGTCCATCAAGCGAATGGATGAATACTTCGTATCATGTTAGAGTTGAAATGAATGGGTGGCTAAATATAACACCCCGAGTTCTGCTTTAGAACAGGATTCTAAGATTTAGGACAACAAGGCGTATCCAGCACAATATAAAACCAATTTATTTTTATTATTAAACACGGGTTTTAAGGACCAGTATTAATATAAAGGATTACTGGTGATAATTTATCTTTCTTACATACGTAAAAAGTAAACAAATGGAAAAAAAGTCGATGTCGAAAGTGAAATGTATTGAAGGGAATACTTTCATTGAACTAAGATTCTTATACGCACAGGATTATCAAAATATAAGACATGTTTTAAAACAACACAAAGATTCTAAAACAAATTAGTACACTTATTTCATACTACCAAGAGAATCCGTCACATTTCGTGGGCGTATATTCAAAAGGTAAGAACATTGTAGCTGTACTTCAAGTTCTATTTAATCACTCATGTTCAAGAAAGCTTCAAAAGAATTTGCAGTATTTAACAAATATGTCTCTTCAGGAACACACAACACTGACAATACCAAAAGTATGTACTGACACAGACAGTGCGCTGTAATGTCGTTATCCCTGTGGGAAGGCATGACATCGTTCTGTTAGGATTATGCTGTCGATCCCACGTTAAACCGCAGAACACGCATATCTCTTGAAAGTGAAAGCCATCTTGCGCTCATGTACGCAGATTCCCGTTGTTTTTGCAGCCGTTCTCAAATTAAAATGTACTGTTTACAGTAGTCCTGAGAGTCCCATGTTACTAGGATGTGCTCATAAGGCCTCTGGTACGGAGAATTGTTACGAACATTTTGAAAGAGAGCTTCCGGGTACCCAACAACGAACAGCCTTCCTGCTTCGGGCGGCGTCGGGCTACTAATCTTTCACACTAATTATTGACATATTAAAAGAAAATTACAATGCACCTAATAATCAAAGACAGCAATAATATGGGAGACACGTACACGTTGGTGTAATAATATTAAAATGGAAGTGGTTGGAGAAGTGTGCCACAATGTGGATTGGATTCAGGGTAAGGTCCAGTAGTGTGCTTTTGTGAATGTAGATCTTAGTGTTTCATTTAAGCAAATTATTGCTTGACGAGCTAAGCAACTATAAACTGTCCAAGATATTCCTTAAAGGCAAGAGATTCTTTACGATGGCTAAATGAGTTGTTGGTATTATATTTTATGTTCTACATAAGCGTATTATTTTACTTAATCGGCCTTAAATGTTGATATTAGCACATTAGACAGATAGTCGAAACCTGTAGATAGCAGGCCGCAAATGTACTGTACTATTTAAATACCTTTAATAATAATAATAATAATTCAATTCAATTCTTTATTATTATTGTAATAATAAAGAATATAACAATAGCGAGGCTCAATTATTTGACAATTTTATTTTCAACAGTTTTTATTTTCATGGCAATGCAGATAAGATTTTTTTACGTACCTGTGAACCAACATAATCTTAAGGGAAAAATCAGCGGTTTTTCACACAGCTGTTACAGTCGTTTTAAAACACCAGCAAAATAAGAGAAACTAACACACTAGTACGAAGTGTGTGTATAATCTCAGTGGCATCAATTTAAAAAAAAAAAAGATACTCCGGATATCTTCCCGTTACGTAATAAATACTGCAGGACCAAATTATGTATTGTTTCCCTTTAATTAGATCAGGACCTAAGAAAAACTAAAATGAGTTAAAATGAAATTAGGTACATAACTAATTGTGTAGAATTTATAAACAAAAGGAGGGTAATTTCTTAATGAACTGAGTGACTGCAAGCTTCTCAAGAACACTGCACCTGAGATTATATATAGTTTAATTCAGACTCTGAGCACACTGTGTCCCGAATGCGAGGCATGTCCAGGAAAAGTAAGTTACAATTTAATTTTATTCTCCTCAAATATGAATATGACTGGAATTAAGTATGACTAACAGGGACTACATGAACATACTAATATTGTACAGCAGGTAGCTATTAAATTAATTTTTAATACCGGTAGCGTATTTTAATACAAATGAAGAACGTGACAAACAATAGGGATTGTAACTATCAGAAATCTTTGAATACCATTGCAGCCTTAATCCAAAAACAGAGTTATTCGTTCATTGTGATCAGAGAGTGGGGTTTCGGAATTAAATGAGTTTGCATACGTACTGCTGTATGTGGGCGATATTCACACAATTCTATTATCATAAATCTACTTTATATCACATGCTGTATTACATAACTAGGTATCAATCAACAAGCAATACATTAATCAATCAAAGGCGTATTTAATTATGATGTATTTTTTCATGTCTTTGATTTCATATATTCGAAATAGTTATTTAAATTATATTAATTTTACGCTGTGGATGCTAATACCAAACCTAACACAATGTAATAAAGAAATTTTATGAAATTAACCTCATACACTCAACAGTATAGCGTCAATTGCATATTTTGGTGTTTATTTGCCCGAAATTACTACACGTCATTCCTAGAATTCCAATATTTTAATAATACAGTGTTTCTGTTACGGATTTAGTATTATGTAGTCTGCTTAATTGACCAATACTGTTATTACAATTATGACTTGCAAACGAAACTAACGTCATTCATCATTTCATTGTTTTGAAACGGGTAAAATGACAATTCTGGAACAGAACAATTTCAGCGCATACACAAGCGAACAGATTAACTGAAGAATCAGGGCAATGTTGCTGACATCCTATAACAGTTCTTTAAAGTCCCGGCACAGACTAGAAAAGTACATTTTGTCGGTCCTTTAACGACGCTGTGTCAGTTTTTTAAGCTTATTTAACATCAAATGGATGAATAAATGATTATATAGGGCACTGAAGCCCACGCTTATCATGGTTGTCTGAAATTTACAATCGTCTGAGCCAGCCTCGTATTTCACTAAGTTTATACAGTAGGTAACAGAAATTTTAAGCATGTTTTTGAACATGTACGTTTCTATAGCAGATAAAATATTCAATTTTAAACTTCTTTGAAAGATTATACGTAACACAGCTCCTGACAATTTAATTCAACGAAAGATTCAAAAAAATTTAATAACGTTATCAGGCAATGCTATGGATTATTGAATTGGCAAAGAATCGTTAACCGGACGAATATCATCAATACGCCTAAAAGTATACATGTGTTGTTTCTTTTGGGCAATTTTCCTCAGTCCCTCAACGAAAATTTCGCGGAACCTAAACATAAAACACTTCAAGATCACTTTCCATTTCCACTGTCACTCTGAAACTCGATGCGTTATAACATACAAGTTTAACTTTTTAACGCGTTAAAAAACTTGTATTTATCACCTGCTTTAACATACAGTAAGTCATCATTTTACCCACTCGAAATGTTTATCAACATTTTGCGGTTCTTTGAACAAACGCCAATTATTTGGTTGAACAGAATCAATCAGTTATCTTGGAAATGAAGTCTTGTGTTCTGTTTGCGGTACAGACTTAATTTTTAAATATTATTTAGAAGTATATCGTTTTTATAAAGTCAAAGACCGTCATTATCATTCGTAGGCCTCACAGTCTTCATATAAATTTTGGTATAGATGCTTTTGATTCTCATGTAGAATGTCAGAGATACAATCTACTGAATTTGAAACTATCCGCAGAATTGCAAATTCCATAGTAGCTATGCGGATAATGAATGGTAGAGACAGAATTCAGTAAGCCTCAGAAATCTACAACTGTCATCCCTTACCACTGGGCTGTGGTTTTGTTGACCATTTGCGATTGATCACTGTGGACAAGCAAGTTGGCAAAATTTGAGCTTTCATCACGTCTACCCCGTTGTAACTACAGGCTTGTATATACTGAGACCCGCTTAAAAAATATAAGACTCTTCTGGGGCCATCACAGTCGTAACCGCCATCGTCTACTAATTTCAATTTTAAGGTTAAGACATAATTTACATTTCTGTATTCAATCACACGCGCATACAACTGTGAATCTCATCGAAACGTATTCAATTTAAATATCTAACTTAAAATAGCGGTTCCCAATAGTTATTTGGCACGCATTCTACGTTAAAAGTTATTAAATTTGCTCATTAAGTGCCTCGTTTTGTTTATAGTTCAGGCGGCATAAAACATCGAACAGGGCCGCCATTTTGCTATTGCTCGGTTTCTCTAATACTTACAATACATACACTTCGTTTCCCGCTTAAAATATTTATTCTATCCGTTGTTAATCACGAAGAATAAGGAGACTTGTAGAGAGAGAAACAGTAGGTATTGATATAAACCCATATTTTACACACATCAGAGAATGTTACATTATTCCTCTTTAATTTTAATGTAAACAGGTGCACTGTTCTTAATTTTAAGTATTCTGTAACATTACTTCCACAAAATAAGATTTCATAAGTGTGCCTAACTTTTCAAACCATGAAAGTTACAAGTTTTTTAAGTTTGATATTATAGAATAATCCTAATTGCACAGATCCTTAATTAGTCTAATCAAAAGTTTAAAATTTTGTGTAGGGTATATCACCTTGTTAAATACCATTAATCAAGTCTAGAAAATTAGTGTTTCATTATTTGGTATCTATATTAAATATAAACAAAATTTTAAAATGATGTATAAAGTCATTCTAAGTTTCCTCCTTTAGACGTTATAGAAAACTAATCAGCACAACTTTAAGTTTTAACCGATAGAACTACCTAGGCTTCACATCAGCAACATTCCAAAGTATAAGATTTTAAGCCCAATTAAACATTTACCTCCTCGTTCAATGCTGATAAACATACACGTTTGTTGGTGCAACTACAATACTCGTACGACTAATAGAATGATGTTTAACTTTTTAACAACTTCAGAGATCCATGCTTCTGGATTTACTTTTGACAGGAATTTGAAACTTCTATGAGTGTACATCCTCAAATTCTTGAACAGTTACCTTGCTTCGGTAACACAATAATGCATCAGCAGTAACTCAGTTCTTTCGCAATCTTGCTAAGACAACCTAACTCCACTTGCTGAATGGTTCGTGTAAATTGGATCTTCAGCTCTTAAATGCTGTTTTTGTAAAAAAAAAAAAAAAAAAAGGCACACAGAAGAGCCAAATCTAAGAGGGTTAAGTTAGGTGATGCTGAAATACGTCGGATTGGGCTATCAATGAACAAAAAAATTTCCAAACTAATGTTCAACAAGAGTTTTCATCAAAAACAATAAATTTCTACACAATAAAACGCAGATACGTGTTATAGGTTTTATGGTCGCACGCAATTAAAAGTCATAAGATCTTACAGAAGTATTAAGTAACATTCTTGTTCATTTAACTTCTTCCCGATATATATAAAAGACAGAAATTATAAATTAATGCCAGTATTTCTTTATATAACTTCAATTAATGCACATGTAGCCTTTCTGAAATTTAATAAACGCAACCTTAAACAATCGTTCGATTAATGCGTTTGAAATATTGTACTCGCAAGAACAAATATGTTATGAAATGATCAATATCGAATTACACAGACTGTACATCATATTCTGCTTATTGTACTTAAATATAAAGTTTTCGTGGCCGCCATACTGTACAAAAAACCTTAATGAAATGTCACTAGTTCGGTAAGGTATATCACTTCGCATAATTTAATTTTGGAAACATTCTGTGCTGTCCTCGGTTCGATTCAATCACAATGCATCGGCATGACTATACACTGGTTAACGGAAATGTACATTTGTAACATTATTGTAAGAAACTAGCAAATTACTCGTCAAGAATTATTGAAAAATTAGGTAAACACATCATAAATATTATTCCATAAAATCTAAAATCCCTTAAGAACTAATGATTCCCAACCAATCTAACAAGTTACCAACATTTGCCTATTATACAGACAAGAACTTTCATATTACGTCATAACTACGTCCATTCAAAGCAAAGAGATCATTTCCCGAGTCTTAGGCGAACAGTTGTGAAATCAATTCACTCATTCAACAATTTCACAGTATTATTATTTTCTTAAAAAACCGTTTCGTAATATGTTTTTTTTGTCAAATAGGCACTGAGTATCTTGGTGGATGTGCAGAGAACATGACATCATAAAAGAAAGTTCTTGTTTTATTGTCAACAATATGTGAAAATAAACATGAATGTAGGATGACAAGAGAACTGCGTCCTATCATTTTGTCTTTTTGGAGCGGCGCCAGAGCCAAGGACAGGCAAAGAGAAGTGAAACCACTAGAAGAATCGTATAAGCTTATATAATTTAATAATTTTCCATCCTAATGTGATTTGGTCATAAGAGTGTCACAAATACTGAACTATCAGCTTTTCAAGAAGTACTCTAATCTATGGAGTAATTCTCAGAATTTTATGGAAACCGAAAGTTCATTATCTTCTTCACCTTCTTCTCTGGTAACCTCACACATTACATCTGTGAAACCGATTTTATCATCATTCTCTCTTCTATGATGGGTCTCTGAATCGTTTAGCTGCTGATCCGAAAAATGCGACCACTCAAATTAGCTCTGAGTCCTGACTCCCCTTTGCCATTTTTCTTGCAGAATTCCAAATATTCCATCACTCGTATTCTGTTTTGTACACTTTCTACTCTACTTTTAGATCGCCGAGGTTTGTTTCTCGGCAGAGACAATTTTTTCTCTTAGCCTCAGCGACCAGACCGTCACTTGGGCCCGTCCAGCCTCCTATGGGGGGGTTCTCACTCTGGGATAAAGCGGCCGGGGCGTGAAGCTAATCACGCGCGGATATCTAGAAAAAGTGCAGCTATACCCTTACTATATCATACGTATTCTAAACTGAAACGTGCTTAAGTACCTTATTTATTATTTAGCCTCGATTCATGTAGATTTATGAGTTGTCTCTGACAATAAATGTATCCGGGTCCAACATTTATTTATGTCCTTAAAATAACGAATTTTTTTACATTATATATACATGTTAACTTTACACCATTTGCACTGTAATTAGTACCATATAATCAGTATTATATTCGCTATTCCGGAAGGACCTTTTATCTGTAAGAATAACCTTTAAATTCTGGGTTTTAATACATAGTAATGTACCGATATTCTCTCTCGTACAGTCCATATATATTGATAATTAATGTCATATTAGTAATTCTGAGATTTTTAAAAATTAATTTCATTGTTCTGAAATGTTTATTTTGGGATTATTTTCTCAAGCAAATGAATACAGACCTAGGAGTAATTAGCGAGTCTGTATTATACTGCTGGGGATGAAGGTTGTTACATTATCGATCCCATTTTAAGAGTCTGTAGCTGTAAACCAACGAGCTCGTAATAATAAAATGAGGTCATAATAAAGGCGTCTTTACATAAATTGAGGAATGTCTTGATAATAACGTAATGTATCCATGTCCACACAAAATAGCCGTTACTGAGTAGGCAGGAGTCTCATCAGGCTCTTGAAGCTCCATTGGCGACTAGAGCGCCACAGGATGTTGCAGATAATGAGAACAACCCCAAAACATCACCGACGAAATTCAAGCCACGTCATATTTAAAGTTCTCACGGCCACAAGTAACAAGATGGCTGCTTATGTGATATAATACCGTGTATTATGGTGAGTACTGACCAATGCTTGAGTGTTACTTCCTGCCTCCATCTTGAACTTGAAGATTGAGGCAGTACGATCCTGTGTCCACCAGATTTCGCGGTTCTATATCCCAGACGACAGCCATCTCTAAGTCAAAGTCGTCAGAATCCATATCTTGCAGAATGAAAGAGCGATGTTGACTCTAGTAAAATAATACATGGAACTTTCACAGGTGATGCTTTTTACGAATCTGAAACGCGGACTGTTATACTAAAAGAAGAATATAAAGGAAACATTTGAGATTCAAGGGATAATATTTATATCTAATAGAGAGGACCTAACAGAAGGCCAAAGAAATTTATTTAACGAAAACCTTCATAATTTACTGTATTTACCATATGGTAATCAAATGAAGAAATATAAACAATACTGACGAAAAATGCAACAAGCACGGGAAATATAAATAATATATACATAAACTTTTAGTTCAAAAATCTGCAAGGAAGAGACTATTCGGGACAGATAAGTACGAATATAATATTACAAATCTTAAAGTAACAGAATGTGTTCTTCACTCAGCTGGCAAGGGATGGTGTTTAGTAGCAGGATTTTGTGGACCACAGTAATTAAGTTCGGGGTATATAAAATCAGTTTCTAAATAAGCCTGCTTTATGGTCTCTGTGCATTACAGCAGTTTCACAAGTGATGTTTCAAAAACTGCAATTTAATAACTGGAATTAAACAAACTGTAGAGATAATCTTATTCAAACGAGCAACCATTTAATTTCGCGGGTCCTCCTTGTAGATACTGAGGAGAAGCGAAATTTACTTCCACTGTCTAGCACAGCATCGGATACGTCGTCTGCATAACACATGTAGCACTTTGAATACAGACAGTTGTTCCTTCGGGACAATGAGAGAACATACCTATAGATCTGACTTCGAAGAAAATTGGCGTTTTGATAAATCAACCCTTCTGTCTTGAAGTTGTATTTCTTTTACACTACCCTTGGGACTTCGGAGTTTCTCACGGATATTCTTCCAATATTCAGCAATGAAACTCGTCCATATCAATATAAACGTGCATCAGTGGCATATGGTCATTGCAGTTCGACGTATGCTTTCAAAACATTAAAAACAATTTCCGTCCGACGCAAACAAATATTCAACTGATGTATTTGCGTACGCACTACGTAAATTTATATTTCTAGTACAAAATCGCGAACCTATACATACTATTCATTTCAGGTTTTAAGACAAAAATGTTGTGTGCATGCATCGAAATTCCCATGCGTGTTACATATTCCACCAATCTTATACTCCTTGTTTTGATGAGTACAAATTACGAAGCTTCTCATTATGGAATTTTCTCTATCTTCCTTTTAAATTCCTCATGATTATCAGAAGAAAGAGTAAAGCTTTATGAAACGATGTTCACTGTCCTTAAAAGCTTCGAAATATATCAACAGTGCGAAAATCTCAACTGACTCTGAAACTGAAGTGTATTAAATAAATTGTGAGAGACGCTAATTATTTGCAGACGTCCAAAGGAACTCAGAATGACGCAATTTGACGTAGCGTATCGCCTCTGTTTCTCCGTCTGTCCCGAGAGCGCTCATCCAGCCAACCAGCCAGACAATGGGGTTGACAGAATTGGGTCCCATTATCGCAGCTGACTGACAGAGAAAACCCCACATCAGAATGGACTGTCACCTCTCTCAAACCCAGCAAAGTCTTGAAGCACTCCTGGGAATGCAAGAACGGGAGAGAGAGAAGATGAGGTGGATAGGAAAAGCTGAGAACAACGGATGAGTTGAGAGAATGAGAGAGAGAAAGGCTAGGGTCTACCAATGAAACGTCAGCGCCATGAAATGTTCTCTAATGCAATCTCCACATCGCAGACGAACTATTGACGTCAGAAGCTGACGAGGAATGGAGTGGTAGGCTACAAGACAGGTTACGGGCCAACTGGCCTGAATCTGAAAGTGGGGCCGTTAGAATGAGTAACCACGTTAACATACAGACTGACGAACGAAAAGACGGAGTCGAAGATGGAAGGAACAGGGAAGACGGACAAGGATTATGGAGCTGGTTTAGAATATGAGAGAGATTTACAGTTGGAGGTTTAATGTAATGAAGTCCACAACAAACACGATAATGGGACCCACAGAGTGTTGGTCCAGGACTTGACTTAACGTTGTACCCTTCTGAAGCAAGGAGTTTTTAAATTCATTTGTGATAATGAACACATACAAGTGTAGGAATACCAGAAACGTTTTGCTAGAGAAAGTATGACACAAAGCAGAGAATGAGAATAAATTAATTTAAAAGAAAATGTAAATGAAAAAATGGAGTTCGTATTGAAAACAAGAATTCCACGTGGCTGGCAGTCTGTCTGTCCGTCTGTCTATATAAGAAAGAGGAAGAGACAAGAAAACATAGAGAGCGCGGAAGTGCTCAGATAAGGAAACAAGGAGGAGGATAGATAACGCTGGGTTCTTGTATGTTTTCTCCACCTGTCATCACCATTTTGACCTGACATGTCTCATGATGATGAAAGTACATTCTGCACTCAAATATTATGAACCAAGAAGATGAGCCACTACACAAGCAACTATCAGCTTATCTTTTTTTGAGAACACTGACTGTTTTTCTTTCCATTAGAGGACCATATTTGAAAAAAATTGGAATTTAATTTTCAATTTTGATCTTAAGGGTCTTAACACGTGTGGACCTGTAGGTAGATATGAAAGATTCGAAGGAACACGCTGCCTCCATCTTCACACCTGAAGATTGAGGCAACCAACATCGACTTTTTAACCGCCGTTACAACTTCATGTCTCTTATAGTTGTCAAAAATCTCTTATTATTCTGGTTTTTATAAGTTGGTACTCAGCAGTACTGATTATTTCGTGTTAAAGGCCATTGTTATGCTTATTATAGTAACAAATGTATCTGTTTAGAAAACAGAATTCCCTAAAAAAAATTCACACACACAACTATTACATAAGTCAGCACTGTGTATTTATATTTTTGAGACAACTGTATCTATCGCAGTTTCATATGCTTATTTAATAAACTGGATCAGACATGTCTTGTAGAAGGCCGGTGTTATTTGATTAATCCACTCCTACTTCTTGATTATATACGACTAGCTGATTTCGTGACAATAATCATTGTTATAAGGTCTACTACAGCGCATTCCAAGATAAGATCGAAAGCAAATGTCACTTCCGCACTCCAGACTTGTGTTATTTGTAAAGTTGATTTTATTCTTTTGTACAAAATATTTTACTTGTAACGGGAAAATCTTCTAGCGCTTGGCGGTAAGTCGTGAAATGTCTGCCGGGAGCCGGGAAATGACAGTTACGTTCAACTTTATCAGTGAACGTGCTATTAATTTTACCATTTATCCTATTATTAGATAATGAACGACGTTTTCGACTGCTAATTTTATTTTGCGTGGAATGGTAGGCCGACTGTTGAATGATGATCTTAAATAATATAAAAGTAAATGATTTATCTGCCACACATTGCGCTTCAAATTTTTATTGGGATTTCAAAGTGCTTCAGATTCCAATATTTCTTCGACGTTAATGCCAGGACAATTACTGATGACAATAAGACCCTCCAATCCTTAATTCAGAACAAATTTCTCATGTCGATCGAAGTAAAATAGCGTGTCTGGTTGAAACAATGGCATAAACCTACCTGCCAACTATATTACGCAGTCTGTATGACCCATATGTTATTTAAATACAAATTATTTTCCAGTCACACATTTTCCTTCATTGCAAAACATATTTATCAACAGCAATCACGCTCCTCAAATTTTAATTTCAGAATTGACAATTAAAAACGTGTGCATACATTCTACGATTAACGACTTTATGTGGATGCGTGTACTTAGGCTTTAATTTTATTCGATTTTAATTTGTAGCTGAGATTAAAATTGTGATTCGATATGTACACTTGTATATCAAACACAAAAGTGGATACATTTCTACATTTACAATATAAACAACTGAACTGAAATTAATTTTGAGTAAACCTGAAAAGTACTTGCGATTACATCGTTTCTTTTCCTGTATATATAATTATTTTATCCTTGCACTGATTCATTATAGAATAAGGTCATGACCGGTAGCATGAGTACCACTTATGTGTGTTCAAAACGAAAATATGTACATGATTTGAATGTACCACATACCACCACACTTCAAACTTCCTCATCATTAATTCCACTGTAGCTATTTTTAAATTGTAATCTGGAGGTTCTCGACGGCGCTCATAAAAATTACTGTCTTCTGGAATATTGCATCATGTAGTTGGTAAATGTTTACCGACGTTTCAGACGTACTTGTATCCTCCATCACTGCTGAAACGTCGGTAATATCTACCATACTACACGGCGCAACATCCGAGAAGACATTCATATTTGTAATCTGCATATCCATCACTCTACGATAACATTGCAGTCGAAAACGCTCACAAATTGGCTACACGTCATTCTGCATTCCGCGCAGGATATTAAACGCATAAAGGTGCCATGCGTCTATCAGTATGGTCCAATTCCGAAGCCATGGACTAGTTTTGATTAAACTGGAAATTTACACAAACATTTATGAGGTGATTTCAATTTTGTGAGATTTGACGTTCTCAAGGCAGCCACAGACAAGGCATGAAGGCCGTGTGGCAACAAAGAGATGTTTGAATGGTTATCCATCTATTGGCACATTTCAGATTCGGCCTTCTGCTTACAACAGCGATTTATTACAGCGAGCGTTGAAAGGGCACTTGATTGAAGCTTTCAGGGCCTCTTGCTACGTCCAGGATTGTACTCCACGAAACAAATGCTCCGTGTCATGATAACCGTGTGAAGGAATCCGATGCGCGATTGTTATCAGGCATGTCGTCAGGGGTGACAAAAGTATCGCAGTTTATTAACCAGATTCACGTTGTTTACTGAAATGTATTTCTGTCGTTCTCACACTTAGTGTCCATGAAACGTCATCATCCACTTGGAACAAATTTAGAACTTACCATGTTATAGATATTAAAGGAGAACTACACAGATTGCAAGAAATAATGAACACTGAAAAGAAAAAATTATGATAAAACGCCGAATGTCGTCATATATTTCGATCACAGAAGTGTGTATTCATGTATTGCATATGTTTCAGAGTACAAATTATAGGAATTCGAAACTTAGGACTTTGGCTCCGAACATATACCAGTGTTTGTAGTTAGATAGGTAACCAACCCACCAACCAACAAACAAACAAACAAACAAACACTAAGTATTTTGTTGTTATTATTATTATTGTTATTATTATTATATTATTTAGGCATATTATTTAGCTCATTTACTTGTTAATTATCATGAAATAAATTAATTGAATTGAATTATTGTCATTATTAATATTATACATTTATTTATTTAGTTCATTGTTTGCTTTTGTATTTGTAATGTTTACTTTTATTATTATTATAATTTATCTTGTATTGTTGTTAGTGCTTGGCTGTTATTGGCCTTTTTGGCTGTTGCCAAGCACATAAATACATGATTGTTATTATTTATCGCGTATTTAACAATGCAGTTAGTCGTTAATATTATATACCGCTGAATGATAGAATAATAAATTTATAACAATTTGGAAAGAATATGCAATGAATCAGTTGTAGCTTGATTTAAGGTATTACTCAAGCAACTTCAGTCTAGTTGCCGTTCTACATGCAAAGGTTTCAACCGGAGACCTTCGCACACGAATCAGAAATTCTGACACTCGCTCCCTAAGTTCGACCAGAGTGTCTACTGAGAAGTCAACATTCACTTTGTCAGGAAACAACCAACCTCTTTGGAACCAAAATGTTCACTTCCACGTTCACAACAGCCACAAGTTAACAAGTTAACCCTATCCTAAAGCAGATGTTCCCAGTTGAGACCCTCACAAAGCAGGACTCGTAAGAAATACAAGAGTCATAACCCCACATTCATCATCAGAAATGCTCGATTACTGAAATGACGTCATTACAATCCATTCGTCTATCATTCCGTCAATTGATTCCAGGATAACCGACTTTTATAAGTCTATTAATAAACTTCTCAACAAATCACTATCATTATTATCACCACTATACTAAAAAGAACGCCTCAACTACAAGTTGCTCTCTACGTGCCAACAGTTAACACCTTTCCAGCTTATGTACCTGCATTGAGTACCTGGTGCATGTCTGCATAGCTTAACCAGTGGCTGAAGTGTGGAAGTGCGCTGGTCTGCAGTTTGTACATCGAATTTGAGGGCTGAGACCCGGGAGATGAATTCTCAAAGGAGAGAGCTAAGCTTTCACGTTCACCGCGGGTGGAATTACCCAACACACATTTGATTATTCATCACACAACATAGAGACCTGCCTCTAAGTATCTCTTCAGCAATGTTCCTTTACGCAAGTGCATTCAATTTCAACCGTCCTGTTTCTATTTGCCTCACATACAAAGAAAACAGGTTAGGAAATGTATGCATAGTGTAACAATTCTGGCCCATTCGTCAATATTTGATCTTCAATATTTCTGAATGGCGCCAGAGACGTCAAAGATGAGGATTCCCCTGTGGTTACGTACTAAGTCCCTACTGGGTGGGGAATCTCCCTGTGTTACTCCCCACCTAGTTTCTTTGGCGAAGTACCGCATATGAGGCATCAATAATAAGGGTCGAAGTTACATCAGTCCTGATTATTGGGGCCATGTGTTGGCAACTAACAACGTATTAACACGACACGACATTACAATCCAGAAGACAGAAACCGACATCTTACTGCCGTGAGAACTTCAAATCTCAGATGATGCAATTTCTTATTCTTACGACTCAACCTCTGTAGTTTATACAGCATTTTTGTGGTGTTCGAGAAATAAACAAGACCATGACAAAAATTTTAAAAAATAAACAATTAAACTAGTAACCTCGAATAAGTTGAAATTATGTTGTTAAGGGCAGAGTTTTCTTGGTCGAAAGACGTGTTTCGTCGTTGTATATTTCTATATGAAGACAAGTATTCCCAGAGTTCCGTGTGACTTGAGACAAGAGTACATACATTACAGTATCCCGTTCATTTCCTTGGACATTACTCCATCAAGCAGTCTGGACGCATCTCTGCGTGTCAGTTTGAATTATTTCTTTTTCTTGCCCTTCTCTAGCGAAACAAACACACAAGACAGTATCCACTTCCTTCTTGTTCCCACTCAACTTCATCAGCAAAATTCTCACCGACACAATATATAATCTAAGTGGGGAGAGACTCGGGAATTGGAAAAAAGTTAAAAACATCGACGTTGACAACGGAAAAGAAACAAAAGACAAAGACGGAGCGTTCATTTCCAACGAATACGTGTTCAAAGACTAGGGATATGCTATTTCCGTTTCCTCAAACACATCACTCAAAGCACAAATATTGTTTTGCTTTGTCCTTTTTTTCCCGTTACCTGAAATAAACTTCCTAGAACTTGTATTATCCCGAATATAAACCAATATGAAAATAGGAAATGTCTAGATTGAAAAAAGGGAACTGCTGTATGCCTCCGAAATCGTATAAAATAACCTAAACAATGTAAAGAAATTTCTGCCTAAGTTTTGATAGCATTCACGTACATGCGAATAAATAATTTCGTAGTGAAATAATTACAAATTGGTCTGAGGTTCATTATGAGAAGTTCATAACCTGAAAAGTGTGCACTGTGTTATAAAAGAATTTCTTAAAATGTGTTCCTACTCACAAAAATTTTATGGCTGAAACTAAAAAAATACCGTAACAAACCTTTGGGTTTCATTATTATGAACTGGAGTAATCTGCTCCATTGAGTTTGAAATGTACTGTTATTGAATCGCATGAAATATAAAGCGATTGAAAAATGTATTTTACAGATGAAAATCACACTAATCCTACAATTTCGTCCAAAAACACCTTTTATTTACTTAATATTTCACAACATCCGATGATGAACTTCTACTAGATGAACAGAAACGGCAAACGTCACAAAGTAATTACAATTTCAATAATTGAAAAACAAATTCAAACTTTTTTTAAAGATTCGGCAAATGTAACGTAAGACCAGCGATTGTCAATGGGACCAAAATCATTGACATGCTTATAAAATTGCTACTCAACCCAATAAAGTGTTTTCCGTGCTCGGGGTTCAGTCCACAAAATTCTGTAACCATATTCAACGGAATTCCCGGCGAAAGTTGCCTAAAAATCAAGTAGCTGTCTCGTGTTCGTTCGCTAGTTAATAAATGCACTCATTACGACTTTGCATACCGCATTATTCATTACTGCAGACACGAATCTTTAATTCGAAAGCTAATTACGGTACATATATCACGCTGCATAGAAACAAGAATAATTTTCTTTGTACTTCGTTAATTACAGAACCTAAAAAAATTTTAACACCAATTTTTTTAACATTCAAGGCATTCTGTGTGATACACCCACAAATCTTTTCCATCTTTTGCGTGTTCTTAACAGGCCAATGACGGTCGACTTCAGCTTGGTGTAAAACAGAGGTCACTGTGCACATTTACCAGTGCAACGCCCACCCCCCAGTACCAAATGTAATCGAAATATATCTAGTAAACCTACATTTTGGAGACGATACTTGCGAACCTGCACCATCTCCCCACTTTGCGTTCATTTTAGGCACAACGGGAACATAATACATAAACGTTTATTTGCGAAAACGCCAGTGGAACTGTAATTTGCATTCTATAAAGCATGCTCGTAAATAATGTACAATACTAGAAACCTTAATTCGTGAGATGCGTACTTAGTAGTTCATCGTGTTTTGACAGCACCACGACTAGACAGTATCAACGGAGACCGTTTCTGTGCAAAGATACAGAGCACCGCCATTTAGGGCGACTTACGAGTGCCAAGCAGAGCTAAAATGTGGACAGCAACAACCTTGTCACTCCAGATAAATGGTACTGCAACGTAACTGTGACGCAGACACAGTGAGATTTACGAGAACAGTAGTTATCCTGGAAATCGGCTTGGAGTTATTACACGACAGTGTTAAAATGGCAATGCTGCCCACACTCAACACGAGACTGCGTCTACAACCCGTAATATAAAATTCCAGATATTTAAAACAAATAAAACACTAAACTGAGCATAACATTTTAACATGGAAAAATCATATAAATTACAAAAATAATTCAGTTATATTACAACGTGACGTTGTTTTTTATATAGCCTACTACAGACAACCACACCAGGAATTAAAACAACTGACATCTGGGATGTTACGCGGTATAGTCTGGTAGAAACTAACCGACGTTTCAGAGGTTTGTATTGCCCCTATCATCAGGGAAATCAGCACTCATCGCCCTGATGCCTACGTTAAGATCTTCCAAGTGGTCTCTGACCTCTGTATTTCATGACCAAATTCTCTATGGATTTCTGATCTCTCCCATGGCCACCCATTTTGCCCTCTTCACTTCATATGGTATTTAAAGACACAATTATACACTTTGCACAACACTTAACAAGAGTCTGGAATAAAAATTTATCCACTAAGGTAGTCTAATATTCGTATGTGAAGACACAAAAAACTAAACACGTAATTCGTTAATAACAAAGAAAATGTAGTGTGTTAGGATAGCATTAATTAATTAATTAATAATTGCGTTATATAATGTCGTAAAAATAATTACATAAAAATTAACATCCCTGAAACATAAATGAAATATCTGTATTATATTCAATCTTGCTTCCTAAACAACGTTTTATTAACTATGGGTTCAAGATAAACACACATCATTTGCGTTACTTTGCGAAATCAGCCAGCTTCTTCATACTCAGAAGTTTTACCTTGGAAAGAAATATTCTACCATGTGCAATGTCCTAATGAAATAAATATCTCTTCATATGCACTCCATCTTGGACACAAAGTAATATCAGCTTTTCTTATTAATTCATTTTTATTATATATACATATATTTAAATCTTGTCACTACGTACAATAACACAGACTTAGAAATGAAGAATACTCACAGGCGACGTGCATGTGGCTGGCTACAATCTCTGTGTGGAATGTTGGTGCGTCGGCCGACACTTCGCAACGGTACCTGCCAGCAAGTTCTATCGGCACGTCACGGAGGACCACCTGGTTCGCCCCGGACTTACTCACCTGTAACATCCCAGACTCGTATTCATCACAACATTAACAACTAAGTTAGGGGTACAAGATATGAAACCACTTTCCTTTGTCCCACTTGTAACTCTGAACGTTCACAGGCAGAATTTTATACGAAGTTTACTACTGTCTTCTCGTTCGTTGCGCCGTGCAGACTGGCAGAAGTTTGCAGACGTGTCAGAGGTGTTTGTTCCCTCCATATTCAGGGCGAACGACCTCGGAAACGTCGGTAAACTATCAGACAACGCAGAGTAGCAACCCAGAAGACATATTCCCGCAGTGAAAGTTTTAAATCTCACACGATTATGTATTATTTAATGACTCTGCTCTAACAGAAATTATACATGTAGTCTGGTAGAAGTTTTCCGACGTTTAAGAGGTTCTTGCTGCGATGGCAGAGGCAGTGAGTACCTCTAAAACGTCAGTAAACTTCTACCAGATTGCACGGCGCAACAAGCCAGAAGATAACCATCACCAGAAATTATACAACTTATGAGATAGAAACATGATCATGAATGGTGGGCAGGCAAAACCTAATTTAAGGCATTGTCTCGAAATAGCCATAATCGGGTTAACAACTGTTATCTGATTTGGAAGGCAATTAAGTTTCACCGACGTTATGGACCTATGCAGTCGCATAGAAGAAGACAGTTTACACGAAATTAAATTTAATATAAGACTGTAAAAGTTTGATTTTTTTTTTAAAAAAAATTCAACTTTAAATTATTCTCACATATCTCTTCATACATGTTCTTCAATTATAGTCGCTTTCCTCTGATTTTTGATAATTACTCATAATCATAATTTTTTAGAGATATCCATAAATCGTTAAACATAAAAACTCTGTACAGTCACAACAACCACCTCACTCCGAAAATAGCAGTTAAAAAGACAGCTATCAAGAGATACGTTCCACGATAACTTCAAATACCGTACATTTAACGAGCATCCAGTGTCAAAACAATCTACTTTCGATGCATCGAACAGATACGGGACTACGGTGTAATCCTTGTCACTCCCAGCCAGCACAATTCACTTGGAAAAATTACCATTCAACAGCCAGCGAACCGTGTTCTGTTTCATGTCTCTGTCATATCACACACGCCTACCTCGTTACTTTGGTTAGTTCACACGTCTATGGTATTCGTTAATTGTTCATTAGTTAAGTACTGTGTTTTATGTCCTATGTTTATGCACCAGTGATCATGGTGGTGATTATGAATGAAAGATTTAATGTGAAACTGTAATGCACCATAAATCACTGTGGAACTTTTTTCGGTTTTAATTCTATTTAAGCCACTATCAGTTTTAGACCAGCACAGAAGCAAGATAGACTATAGATTTAATTCGATATTTTTAGTTCCAAACGTACTTTTGATTAATTACTTTTACTTAAGCTTTAATTATTATTCCTTGTGTATTTCATTTATTTATTGAGTTCTTGCTACTTTTATTTTACTTCATTCTTCTATTTTCTCACAATTGTCCTAAAAGTATATAAGAGTAAAAACACGGAAAAACAATTATTTTCAAATCTGATTTGACTGTTAATTGCCACACTTTCTGCATCATTAAGGCCAGCATTCCAGTTTCTTGTTAAGGAGATACCTAGGTAAAATCTCGGCCCGGAGACCGTTGACTTAGATTTTTCGTGGTTTTCATCAGTCCCTCAAACAAATGCCGGGATAATATTTTAAGTTAGATCGTTACCGCTTCCTACCACATCCTTTCCAATTCATTATGTATCAATCATAGTCTGCACTACTGGTAGCTGCGTTAATTAAATTATAAATAAGACATCGCTGGATGATTACATAGACAAATGGCGGACCCCCAAACCTTTTAATTCGTTACAGAAAAAAGTTATTGACAGATATAAGAAGAATGTTCCAGTGGTGGATAACATGTTAAACTTCAAAATCATTCGTTAGAACAGATGAAGATAGTAAAAATGTTGAATATTTGCTGAATGTTTTAATACTAAACATGAAATTGATAGTATTAAAATATATATTAAAATTGTCCGTCAATCACAATAAAGTAATATAAGATAATTAAATGGTTAAAATATTATCCTTTGTTCCGCATCGAATACTCGATTTACATATGCGGAACAAAGGATAATATTTTAACCATTTAATTATCTTATATTACTTTATTGTGATTGACGGACAATTTTAATATATATTTTAATACTATTTTAAATAAAATCACAATATGACGCACCTACAATATCTTATGAAATTGATGTTCTTTAAATGACATTTATTATCAACTCCTAATATATTTAATCTATAATATCGAAAAAATTGTCATCACATCAGAGTACATCAACTGGAAGAATTGGCTTTGCCAATTAGCTGATCTGTAGATTACAGCAGATAATCTGTTAATGGTTTATATCAACAGGCTGTAAATCTACATTACTGTCTAAGGTCACTAGATTTAATCATATTAGTGTACACGCAATCAACAGACCATCTTCAATTCCACTGTATTAGAAGTACTAAATATTTAAACCTTTTAGATTCACGACCTCCGACCTCCGCGTGTAATCACCACAGATTGACGCAACTAGCCACCGCATGACTGCGCCAAACGCCAGTGACCTGAGGTATGCGAATTATAGATGAACTCATTTAACCATACACATGCATACAAGCAGGCATCTCAGATCCCCGGAGATAATTTAATGTGGGACACAAAACAAAAATATTTTCCATCACACTTAGAAAATCTCAAATGCAAACATGTTCACAATATGGAGCCAGTATACAATCAGTAATCAATTCCTTACATACCACGAAAGAAGCAATTTTTAAAGAGTTTACGGACTGCATGTATGGCGACTGTTGACCGAATGCTCAAATTTAAATTGTAAAATTAGCTACGTATACAAATTGGCTCAAAGAAAACTTAAAACTATAAATTCTAACTAAGCCTAACATTACTCATGGGGAGATCAATAATTCATAGTCTTCACCAAATATTATTAGTATAATCAATTGTTGATACTGGAATATGGCACCATGAACAGTTAAGAAATTAATACAAAACTTGTGTTGGAAAGTTTGAAATGGAAGGATAATATTAACATTGAGCTCAGGGAAATATGGCAGGAGGGTGTTAATTCTATCAGTCCGATTTGGGATAGGGACCAGTGCTGGGCTTTTAAGAACACGGTAATGAATATTTTGGTTCCATAAACGAATAGATGTGCTTACACTTGGCTTCCCAACATGGACTCTGCTCCATAGAAGTAGTAATTATTAATGAAGTCTACTTGGAGATCTGTTTACTAAAACTAAGATCTCCTGAAAATTGACTGGAATTTGAAAGATGTTTTCGTCTGGGTAGTTGGGTCCTGATGATGGACGCAGGGAGGACCTCTGAAACGTCGGTAAACTTCTACCAGAGTGCACGGCTCAACAACCAAAAGGCAGCTAGCTTCAAGTGTGTATTATTTGCATAAATACCAAAGTTTTAAAATTTTACAATATTTTATTTTCTTTCGTTTGCTCGATTTCATGTATAATGGAACTTCAGAATTTAGAAACGATATAAGCAATAAGGAAGTGTCTAAAGAGATATGATATGAGAACAGTAAAACACTAAATACAGTCATTCATGAGACATCTACCTAAACAATTGCACACTTCGTTATCCATTCTACTAATTACATGGTGTTACATATAAAATTAGTGAACACTGATATTTTTCTGAAGTACGGCAATATAAAAGCAACTGACACTAAGATCAGTTTCAAAATAATATTCTTCTCAAAATATTTCTTATCTGCTGTGCTTAAATGAAACATTTATATTCAGAGCTCTTAATTTATTGACGTATTTAAACCTCCAACGTTGAAGGTTCAACCAAGTAGTAATAACTCGAAATAACACCTCAGGTAGCTATAAATAAAATTATGAATACGTAACAAAGCAAATCAAAATATCCGCTGAATTCGTACATATATTTTTACTAAGTAACATTGTTCTCTGTTTATCTATACATGAAAATATGACTAATTTATAAAAGTCCTACAAACGCGTTTTCGTTGTACGTCTGTACATCAGCGAAAGGGGTGGAGTTATAAAATGAATGGAGGTTACTTATACTGTTTTATGTGAATGGGAAACAGGACATGTTGCACAGCTGCGTGTCCTGTTGTGAATCAGGTATTAAACATATGGTACACTTCTATAAGCCATCGATCTCCGAACAGAATATGGTAGCCATTACAGTAGACAAACTACATGCAATTACGTTTATATAGCGGTACAAAATATGCAGTAAGATAATGATACAGATTTTTTGATTGAAATATAAAATTCACTTAAAAGGGGAACATCTGTCAATTAAGTGTGACATTACGGCGCGTATTAACGTAATTATTATAGTAAATTCATTATTGTAAATCGTAGTGTAGTAACCAGCTATTTTACACATTCTATGACCTGATTGTAAATTTAAGCCTGAACCATTTTATAAAGGAAAAACGTAGTATATCCAAACTTAACATGATATTTATACACTTCCGTTCTTATTTGGCTTCCTAAGCCTGTGTGTTAAAAAACAGTTGCTAAAATCCGGGAGAGTTAAAATGAATTTCAGATTTAAAATACGTGCCACTGAATTTCCATTCTGAAATTTCGTGCGATAATTTCAATCAGCATTCGCTTACTAAAATTTGTCTTGAACGGAAACAAAACCCCTTATACAAATTTTGTAAAGGAAAACATATTTTTTTAAGAGTGCCTCCGACATGGGAGTCATAACATTTCACACTCCTTTTACAGAGAAACGAAAACCAGCTTTTTATCAGCATTCATGTTAATAATTGTTATAGTTTTGTAAAATCAATATCACTATACGCATAAAACTTCATACACATCGAAATAAACTCGTACTTACATCTACGTTAACACCGGGTAAAGGGAACACCCGAGTATGAGGCAGTTCCTTGGGGACGTAGCGAAAAAATTCTTGTCTACCCTTGTACCACTTGACAGTGTACAGTGGGTCGCCCTCCAGGTCGTATGAGCACTGCAGGGTCACCGTGTCACCCGGGGTTACCGCTACTGGTACTGTAACCGCAACGTCGCGCAAACCACCAACACCTGCAGACAAAAAATTATGTCAGGATCAAACCTAACCTCAAAAACCTGATTTCAATTAAAATCCATGAGAAAATTCTTTGTATTTGGCATAGTCAGGTGTAATTTTTACGGTTCTTGACACTGTAATGTTAGTTTTTTTTAATATAAACATGAAAATCAACAACAGACCCCAATGTGAAGGATTTTCTTAGGTGGCTTATAGTTCACCACCTGTTAAACAATTCTCTGTTCTGAAGAAATCCCCAAAAATTCAATACCATGGTTATCAAATTCTCTTAACCTTTTACTCCAATTTTAAAACAGGTGAATACAATTCACATCCTCACTTACTATTCCTTTAAGAATCATATTAACATTTATCCCGTTGCAACAAGTATGGAACATATAAAATTTATTTTTTCACCACCATAGCATCGATTTCACTTCTTGCTACAACAGACGCCACTTCTGCTTTCTCAGCATCACACGAACGGCGTACATTTCGTGACGGACATTGGCTATTATATTTGGAGTACACAGGCTTACACGGTACGGTAAGTCTCCTTTTGCATTTTTGTCATTAAAATTCCAGCGTAAGGTTACAATTTAGCCTGCACTAGGTATACGCGTTAGTGTGTTACGACACAATTACCTTGACCGTCCGTACGCGTGTATCTAGGTTCTTTATTTACCAGGGTAATACCGGCTGGCATTCGCATGACACGCACCATAATTTGCTCTTGCGAGGAGCGTGATCATGGCACATACCTGTATGTTCCACAGCAAATGATACTTCCAGGAACATGCATAGCTCCAAGGTTTGTCAGGAATATTTTAATAACCGACGGGAGAGCAATGTAGAGCAAAGCTACATTGTACCCAATTATCCGTCCAGAATTCAGAGGCTACCGAACGTTCTGACAGCAAAATTTAATGTAAATTTTTATTCAAATTATGGTTTTAACGATACAATATATAAAATATCAGCTCTGTTATCGGGTGAGTCCATGCGTTTGTCATAATGTGACACTTCCTGCTGTTAAAATAGATATTGAAAGTTCTCCCAATTCTTCCACAACACAGGACTTAGCCTTTGTAGACAATTCTTTAATGACGGCAATTTTCGAAGCTTGACAAGAATTATGACCGTGTTTCAGGGCGTTTATACAATATAAATGATTATTTTGACACTAGAAGTTTAATTCCGGAAAGGTGGATCGGACAGTCTTGTGCATAAAGAACTAATCCCAATAAGATGCCGCTAGTATCAGGGAGCGAATTAAGGAAAAGTTTTAGGAACCTCTTTTCTGTAATTTCCAGCTTTGGAGAGACCGCCATCTCCTCAGACAACAGCTTTCGAAGGAAGCGAAATGCATGTTTCGACGCCCAAACCACTTGGAATGTAATTAAGATTTAATATAAACAAGGGCCCAGTAATAATAGCATCCATTTTGTAACCAAGAATATTGAATAAGTCAATTTTTTTCACTAAATTCAAATCTACAAAAATATATTTACTGTTGTTTTCTCTTAAATGTAATTACTCGTGCGCCCTCTAATCTCCAAATTCATCACCCTACTTACATCAGACTTTGTATCAAAACCTTCACAACCGCAACTAAAATAACACTTTAAATATTGTTGTAATTATTTCCTCTTATATTTCCCCCTTTCCCCCCTCTCTCTCTCGTATCGTTTATCATTATTCTTATGTTTTTATTACTCTTGTATTTTTTCTGTATTACCTGTATTTCTTCACATCCTGATCGTAATCATAACCATTAATCTTACTTTAATCGTCATCCTTATCATCATTATTCATTTGAAACTTATCTTTTCCGTATTTTTCTAATTTTACTTGTTCATTTAATATTTAAGATAATATACTATAATGTTCCAATTAATATTTTCTAGTGAAATTTGTCATAGCCCTTTACTTATATATTCTACTTTCGAACACAGATGTATCACATGCAAAACGTGGCATTGGGCTTGTTTAAATTCATAATAATACTAAAAATATGTACGAATGCTTCAAAAATCTACTGAAACTTGCTTTTGAAAAGGTATACGGATATTAAATCTGAAATCAATACTTTAAGGAACACTGACATAAAACGATATGACGTAATTTTCGATCTTTTTTCGCCTGAACACTTCTGCATTACGTATTACGAGTAAAGGTAACAGCCTCCATTTTATTTCTTAACTTCAAATGGAGTTTATTAAAGTTATTCAAAAAAATCTGTGAAATGGAACAAGTTGAAATATGTTTAGAACTGTGACACGCGTGTTACCGTTTAAGTCTGTATTTTACTAATACAAAATAACAGTTCGTATGTCGGAATTACAACGGAACTATCTCAACTAAATTTAAATTCGACCAATATTTCAAACTTCCCACACCTTACTGCCTTTCCGACTTTGGCAATGAACCATGTCAGACAAATAGTCCACCATGACCTCACAAATGGCGTTTTCCCATCGAACTATATTTACTTCTATGAAACCGTTGTGTCACTCTCAGTCATAATGCAATGTGAAGTGTATCAGATACGATGTCAAAGTCCAACTGTACTGTGTTCTCAAAGTTGAAATACGAGCTCCTTGTTTGAATGTTTCCCAAAAACACACATATAGCAGTGTTGCCAAATTTACATATGGTACAAGGTTATATATAAAAAAACATACCTTTCGATGAAATACAATCATTTCGTTGGACGTTTCACTTGAAAAAAAAATTCGTGTGTTCAGAGCTTTCATTCCAATAAATAAGTAAACAGTTTATGAGTCACCTTAGTCCAATTCTGCTTCTACTGTATTAAACTGTAATGCATATTTCACATTATGTACTACATACATTTTAAATGAATATTAAAAACGCTGACAGAAATATGTGTTTTAATTCAGTGTGTTCATATGTGAATATTTTTCAGTTATAAACAAAATAAATTTGACAGTGGCATCGGTAATTACGTCATTTCATTTTTGTCCTCTACATTTCAAGCTGATATTAACTGACAAATTACCATTTCCGTTGTAAGTTGGTACAAAGTAACAATCAATATAACATACTCACATACCATTTCCGACTAAATCGCTGAATTATCACGAGCTTCAGAATTCACCATTTACAATTTTCTGTTCATAAACTATTTCCGATGTCTGAGAAAAAGCTACTCACTGCTCACATCATAATAATTTATCAGACTTTTAAATGACGTCACTATACTGAAAACTACAGAACGGATCTGAACAACAAACTTTACAAATTTCTATCTCTTCAAGAACAGGATGTACTTAATCCTCTGCTACCATCTTGTGCCTTATGATTCTCCATTTCTGCTTTATTCTTTCTGTGCATTAAATTCCTGCAATAGGTAAACCGTCGTTTCGTAGACATAAGAATACAGCATCAATAGCATTACACAAAAATACACTATAAGCAAAACACGAGACATTCGTTTTTCTTTACCCGGAAATGAGGGCCTCATATTTTGTAAGAGTTGAACACAAGTCCCATGGCCTTTCTTACTCATGCGTCTGGAAACACGTGGTTCTCAGCACATCACACAACAAATAATCCGTCCTGTCACAACAAACGAAGTTCGGAAACAAAAGTATGACAAACGTAAAAGTAAAACGTGGACTGTTGCTCCAGAAAACTTGGAAATTTGGCCTATAAATATCTCATTTATTACAGCTGGTTCACCGGCCGAGATTCAAACCAAATCCCACCATAATAATAGCCACATTTATCTATAAAGATGGTGAAAGCCATGACCATAGGTTTCAGGTGTGAATATATAAATATATATGGGGGTTTACGTGGGAGGATAATATTAAAATGGGAAATCGGATTTAGGGGGTTTCGAGTAGATTCATCTGACTCATGATACGAATCTGTGGCGAAATAACGCACCTTCTACTTTCTTAATAGAGGAACTTGTTGACTACTTCAGAGTATTATTTGTACGCTCAACGACTCTGGTTCACGGAGTTAGTATGGCGAACCGAAAAACAAGTTTGGCATATATATAAATACAAGTATTTGAAGGAAAGTACGCTTCATAAACAATTTCTAAATTTCCTCTTCGTTCGTTACCTGTCTTTAAAGTGGACGCAACTGAAGACCGAAGTCGGTAATTCATTTAATTACACTCTGTGGTGATTATCATGAAATCCTTCTAAGACAGTCTTCGTCGGATGGCTTTAACGGCAAACACACTTTACATTCCATTAGTTCACTACATCTGTATTTAATTTAAGTAATCTGTTTATCAGCCACATTTGCAAGAACTACAAATTTAACAATTTAGATGCAATCGCTAAAATATTTTTAAAAGATTCATGAATGGTAGGAACATTTACATTATTTTCTCTTCCTGTAAGTGCTTTTAGTTGCAACATTTAAAGCAGAACATTGGACCACCGCCAGTTACCAGGATCGGAAAGAGATTTCAACATCCTTTCCATTCCATCTCAGTTCCCATTAGTACTAATTACATTATCTTACAACAAACTGAATTTTCACACACCGCCACATGCAAGCTACGTCCATTACTCCCGTACAAATTTACAAAAACTCGCTCTTTATATAATTATCATATCAGTTTGTCTTCGACAAATTCAACGTATATATTTTACCTACACGTCAAAATTCTCTCTGATCCACCTGACCATTGCAAACAACTCGTCACTTACATCACAAAACTCTTGGTAATCTACGTCCCTCGCTGTTAGTTTACTGAGCACTTCAGACTAAAACTTGCAGGCATACGTATTAACATAAACTACTAATTGTGGAACTGGATAAGAGGTGTCACTGAATGTTTGCACTGTATACAACATTACAGAAACTTTAGTGCAAGTTTTAATATCGTCATTAAGAGTAAAATATTTATTTCCTGTGATTTACCTCAGTCAACCCCATCGAACGTTTTGATGATGAATGGTCTATTTTCCATACCCACGAACTGAAAGCGTTAGAAAATCACGTGTATGAAATATCGAATTGACGCTTCCATATTGAATAAAGCAGAACAGAAATTGGAACGAGTTTAAATGTATTGATTGTAAGATTACATTCTCAGAAATGTTATTTTCTAGTTTTTCGAGTAAAGAAGAAATCGCATTTACGTGATGTGCAAGTGAAGACGATCAAACCTTTAGGCTTAACCCTTGATAGGTCACACAACAGCCTCGGTTACTATATGTAGAACACTAAATAAATATGATATTTTTATTTTTGTACAAACTCATTCGTATTGTAAATGTAACAAATAGGTGGTTTTAATTTCTCAACCAGTAGAGATAAAAGAAAGAGTTTTAACGCAAATCAGAAGACGATTCATTTTAATTTAAGAACTGTAATATACAAATACTTCTGAGTATAAAACACAAACTGATGTTGTATGCGTACAAACTAGTATGATCTAATTTCTTGTTCTCTGTCCTTCTAAACAAATGTGAACTTAGTATCTAGCAAGTAAGTACATTTCCGTGTAGCCGGCAATCTCATGAGAATATCCAAAAATATCCCAATCAAAAACCGACGGGTTATGACCTGAGTAGGAAATATAAATCCTCTTACCGTATTACTACATAACGATAATCTTATAAAATCTTTGTTTTAATAAAATTAAAATATAATGTTTTTGTTCTACGATTTGTGCTTGAATATATCAGAGTTCGTGCCACCACGTCATATTAATCCCTTACGTGAAAAAAGATTAAATTTGCAATCTATCTGAACCACGCAGAAAAATATATCACGTGTATATGCTGAGTTTTAATGTAAAATAACTAAAACGGGGCTACCAGGATTTATTTATGATACAGATAAAGAACGACAGTAGACCTGGTAGAATCTTGCCGGTTCCGCATTTCAAGAATTAAATACTGAATATTTGTAATGTAAATAACTATGTTGTTGTTGTTATAATAATAATAAATATATTTGGGAGTAAACAAATCAAGGGCCTAAAATAAGACATGTAGCACGCACTTGGGAGATTAAGAAGGTACATACGTTTTTAATCGAAAAATTTAAAAGGAAGACACCATTTAAAAGTGAAAGGTATATGTGGGAGGATAATATTAAAGTGCATGTTAAAAATAGGAAGAGAATAGGTGAGATGGATTTATTTACCGCGTGACAAGAAATGCAATGGTACATTTTCCGGTTTCATAAGAGAAAAGACTTCTTCGATGGCTGCGAGACTTTCCAGTTTTCAAGTCGGACTCTGCCACATTGAGTCAAACAGCAATATGAAAATGATAGCTCCAGATCTAAATTAAAACTAATTCACAAAGTGTAGGATTCCTTGAGGTGTTCTAGAAGCAAAGGGATTATCCGTGGAAATCGTTTCAGAGAGAAAAAAAGATAATTTCAATTAAAGCAATGGACTATTTCCAGATCTAGTGCCAGAACAACAAAGATGGAAGGCAGTTGACAGTTAACAGCCAGAGATCTCTGAAGAGTGTTATCTGAGACCAACGTGCAGCAAACATCAAACCACATCAAACACTTCATTAACAAATTGCTTTCTAATGAGCCAGCCATACAATATCAGCACCTAGAAAGTACCAAATGGAATAAACACCCGGCATTATCAAGTAAGGCAAAGTAAACGGACTGTGGACTACGTTGATTACAGGAACACAGGGTCCCCAAGTTGTATGCGCGTTACAAATAATTTCCCTCTGTAATTGGTGTAACCATTAAAGGCTTTACAAGGGAAACAGAACTAGATCTGGGCCCACCGATGCTTTTAACAGAACTATGTCAAAGGTCTTGCCAAATGCTATCACCACCCCGTTTCACCGATGCAATTTAGTCGCATTAGTTCACTCGGAATTGACCTGAATCGAGTAGCGTATTGTACGCTCAACTCAACATTCAATGCGGAGGCCTGGATGAAGCCACGTTTTTCTTCAGCGAGGCAGCGATTATAATGAAAGAGTGGGAAAGCGTACATCGTGTATTTGTGTGCATGTTTTATGGCAGGGGGAAGTGTCTATATAGGTTGTATGTATAAAGCATATATATATTTACCTCAAACCACACCAGCTACTAAACTAGTACAGATACTTCCCGCCTTCTATAAAATCCAAAACTTGATTACTATTTTAACAAAAATCCACATTTTGTCCCTATCATAAGTAAGATTAATCCAGTCCAAATCATTACAATCCACTTCTTTGAGATCAATTTTAGTATTATCCTCTCAACCACACTATACTTCAGTTTTTCTGTTGAAATTTTCTGTACATTTCTTTTCTCCCACACGCTTCCTACATACTTTGTCCACACAATTATTCTTGATTTGATCGTACAAATAAAATATGGTGGAGAACACAAATAATTGTATATTCTATTTAACTGTATGGATTGTGTATGATCTTATGCTTTCACGGCGACAAGCATTAATAAAATCTTCTCGGGCCTTGTCATCTGACTAAAAATCAACATTTCAGAGGCCAGCTTCGCCCCCATCAACAGAATTAGATCACATTCTTATAATGAGGTTAGAGCTGACCCCCAAACTTGGATTTTAAACAGACTAAGAAGGCTGATATTCTGAGAAGATTTTGTTAATGAATGGGTTGTGGTTGGTTCTTTTTAAAAAAATTACATTTTTAACCTACAGTGACTCGGAAAAGGTCCGTACACCTCGCAATATTTCTGTTTGGACTGCAAACTCCATGTAAATTATCTTTAAATGTTATAATTTATAACTTCAGCTTCTGGGGTTTAGCTACATCGTGTGTTGTAGCTGTCTCAACATTTCGACAAAACATTCAGCTGCTAACTTCAAGAATAAATGTAAGAACACTTTTAACACTCGTTGCGGGTTATACACGAAAGCCGAAATTATAGATCTACATTAAACTCTAGCAGTAAAAACAGTTTCTTGATCACAACTGTCTCATATACTTTGAATTTCACAAACAACTATAAGTTACGAGTGTTCAGAAACAACGCGATGAAGAGAATGTTTAGATCTTACAAGTATTAAGTAGGTATTGAAATACGGTGTCTGTTTAATGTCTGCGGCGTGCGGCGTTAACATACAAACAAATTACGACCAACATCCATTAAAGATGTAACCTGTTATAATGTTCGGCAGAAATCTTCCTATCTGCTTCACGTGAAACAGGAAACTAGAGAACGACTACATTACCGATCCCAAATGACAGAGAGAAATTTCAGGAGCTTATAACTCATTTACTCATATTTTTTTCAGATCAACTGTTGTTAACAAAAAATATGGACGCATTGGCCACGAACTGTAAGTTTAAGCTACAATTTCACCCTTTTCCTGTCATGTCAACTTGGCAACATCGCCATAATCAGTGACAATAATATTTAAATTGTAGCGCCATAATGGCTTGTCTCAGGTAAAATTATACAGCACTTAAGATTAGAAACTCATCATTTGTTACAATTTTATCATATTTACACTATTACGTATTTTGCAAAAGATCATTATTTTGCCTGTGGCTCCGAACGTATGGAACAACCTTATGTATTTATTGACCTTAAAACATAAGTAGATTTGAAAACCTGAAAATTACGACGTATCGTGAAACACGTCGACTAACTTTCTTCAGTACGTTACAATGTCACGTTAACTAGCAACAACGTGAAAGAACGCTGATTATCCTGGAGTACAAACACAATTTTAGTATTATCCTCTCAACCACACTATACTTCAGTTTTTCTGTTGAAATTTTCTGTACATTTCTTTTCTCCCACACGCTTCCTACATACTTTGTCCACACAATTATTCTTGATTTGATCGTACAAATAAAATATGGTGGAGAACACAAATAATTGTATATTCTATTTAACTGTATGGATTGTGTATGATCTTATGCTTTCACGGCGACAAGCATTAATAAAATCTTCTCGGGCCTTGTCATCTGACTAAAAATCAACATTTCAGAGGCCAGCTTCGCCCCCATCAACAGAATTAGATCACATTCTTATAATGAGGTTAGAGCTGACCCCCAAACTTGGATTTTAAACAGACTAAGAAGGCTGATATTCTGAGAAGATTTTGTTAATGAATGGGTTGTGGTTGGTTCTTTTTAAAAAAATTACATTTTTAACCTACAGTGACTCGGAAAAGGTCCGTACACCTCGCAATATTTCTGTTTGGACTGCAAACTCCATGTAAATTATCTTTAAATGTTATAATTTATAACTTCAGCTTCTGGGGTTTAGCTACATCGTGTGTTGTAGCTGTCTCAACATTTCGACAAAACATTCAGCTGCTAACTTCAAGAATAAATGTAAGAACACTTTTAACACTCGTTGCGGGTTATACACGAAAGCCGAAATTATAGATCTACATTAAACTCTAGCAGTAAAAACAGTTTCTTGATCACAACTGTCTCATATACTTTGAATTTCACAAACAACTATAAGTTACGAGTGTTCAGAAACAACGCGATGAAGAGAATGTTTAGATCTTACAAGTATTAAGTAGGTATTGAAATACGGTGTCTGTTTAATGTCTGCGGCGTGCGGCGTTAACATACAAACAAATTACGACCAACATCCATTAAAGATGTAACCTGTTATAATGTTCGGCAGAAATCTTCCTATCTGCTTCACGTGAAACAGGAAACTAGAGAACGACTACATTACCGATCCCAAATGACAGAGAGAAATTTCAGGAGCTTATAACTCATTTACTCATATTTTTTTCAGATCAACTGTTGTTAACAAAAAATATGGACGCATTGGCCACGAACTGTAAGTTTAAGCTACAATTTCACCCTTTTCCTGTCATGTCAACTTGGCAACATCGCCATAATCAGTGACAATAATATTTAAATTGTAGCGCCATAATGGCTTGTCTCAGGTAAAATTATACAGCACTTAAGATTAGAAACTCATCATTTGTTACAATTTTATCATATTTACACTATTACGTATTTTGCAAAAGATCATTATTTTGCCTGTGGCTCCGAACGTATGGAACAACCTTATGTATTTATTGACCTTAAAACATAAGTAGATTTGAAAACCTGAAAATTACGACGTATCGTGAAACACGTCGACTAACTTTCTTCAGTACGTTACAATGTCACGTTAACTAGCAACAACGTGAAAGAACGCTGATTATCCTGGAGTACAAACAAACGTACAGTCCGCAGACCAGGAGAAAATCCCTGCTAGGAATTCGTTAAACGCGCATGAGCAAGATTTCGCGGTGAGTGACTACCCATCCTAAAAGCATTCGTTCCACAACCACTGAACGAACAATAAACAACAGGCTTTCATGTGTTCTAATGGGTTCAGCTTTAAGATTACCTCACAGTGGCACAGTTATTTAATCTAGAATATTATGACAACACCCACAGAACACATTAGAGGTGCACTCACTACACGCTACTCTTGACCGCTTGATGTTTTCAGTCTGTGTGTAGTAGCCTTAAACTCTGACGCATCGCTCTTCCCACCAATAGCAGCCCTCTAGTCCAGCTGATAAGTAACATTCCCCCCGCACCGCACCAGAAACGACTTCCACCCGCAGGGCTTTTCTCGTGGTCTGTGGACAGTATATCTGTTTACGCTTACCAAAAGAAATTGATATTACTCGTTACCACAATGTTTGTTAACGTTTCGGAACATTGGCATTTGTCATGGGTCCGGCGAGCGGAACACATTCGTGTTCTGTACCACATCAATCACAGTCATGGAACTGAAATTCTAAACTACCGAGCTCTGTGTTCTGTTGTAAGGCCCCTTCTACTACAGCAATATCAACACCTCATACTCCTTTCTGTAGTCAAATGTCACGATGTTTTAAGGTTATATTCAACAACCCAAAACCTTCAAATAGACGGCTGCAAAATAAATAAATAGACAGAGGCCCGTTACAGGCCAAGTCCCACTTCATCGCAACGGTAACAGTAACAAAATAAATACGACACCGCATTTCAGGAACAATTACGTTCTAATTTAAACTTTGTTCTTAATACTGGCGACCAAATTCGACGTGATTCCTCTTGCTACCTGAGGTCTCGGAACGTCCCGCTGGTATGTGGCACCAAGCAGCATGTCGTGTTCAATTTAATAGGAATCAGATATCAAATTTATTTTCCCTTTGCTTCAAGTCGCTATTGTCGCATTTTGTCGGCATCGATAGACGTTTTAAACTTCTAACGCCGATGCGAGTCTAAATAATATTTAGAATTCTGTCCTTACCTCAAAGAAAACAGAAAACATCCTTTACAATGATCAAGTGGTTAATGTTGAAGAAATAATCACGGTTTCTTCTAATAATCATAATAAATCCATTAAAACAAACTGCAAAGTTACTGGTTGTTGTATCATTTGGTACATATATTTACAAATAGAATTTAAAGGGTTAATTTCATGACAGTTTAATAAACCGGTACTAGGGACCAACGAAACAAAAGTTATCACAACAAGGATTACATTGTCAAGGAGTGGAATAATATCTCTCTCATACTGAGAATCAGTAGGACGTTCCACAGCATTCTAACACAAAGTACCATAAAGATGTAAAATGCAGAACTGTAATTATCCAGCCTATTCAAATCAAAGGAACGAAAATGACCTTCAAAGAATTTAACCAACGTACAAAATGTATTCAATTCAAGAGCCACTTCATAAAAATATGTAAGACTCAAAATTAAAATGATGCAGTGATATAAATGTTGAAAATGATGCCGAAACGAACATAACACAAAAGAAGTGCATTGAAAGTGGTGGTACGAGGAGAATCGGCTGTTGAAAGACCTAAAGGAGGAATGTCATATATATGCAAAGTGCCCAAACGTTTTCCAATAAATTAAATTTTGAATAAATAATAAACAGTTATAGGCACGCACATTTACATGTGCGATTATATAATTCCATGCACACGGCTGTCTTCTGGACGTCGGTGAACATCTACCAGACTACATGACAGCACAACCCAGAAGACAACCATCATCGGACACACCGCCACGGTAACCTCAAAACCTAATAAACATCGTGTCTCCAAATCGAACACAATGTAAGTCATATATTATCTCAGTGCACGATGAATTAATTCTGAATCACAGTAGCCTAAGCTACTCAGATTAATCTGTGAAAACTTAAGAAGAAATTCAGACAGAAACGCGTTGTTACCGAGTTTCAACAAGAAAATAATTTGAGGAGTACTAAATACATCTCATCACTGAACTTGAAGTTGCAATACGTATATCACATAGAAACAGCAGAATTAGTTTACTTTCTGACATCTTAAGTGCCCTTCACCAATCCTATTATACTGCCAGTTGCAGAATTTCATTCACTAACGAAGTCTTCATGAACGTCTTATTATTTCTACTACGCTAAGTATCATAACCAAGGTCGTCATTAGTTTTTTCAATCTCCTTCATCCTACTCGCAGTTCCTTCTTGTTCTTCTCAATTACTTTTTGTTTCTTTTTTCGTCAACTTTCAAAGAGTAATCTTGCGTCTTCTTTGTGTCTTGTGGGAATCGTTCCGATAGTGGACTTGTACTCGATTGTACTTACTAACAAATCCAAAGGACTTATACTTCTTTTGAAATGAGAACAAATTCTTCTAGAATTTGAAAGATCGAAGTCAAAAACCCAAGAGATGTAAACTATTTTAATTGTTTTACATAGATTGTTCCACATATATCAACATACAAATGTGTACATTTTATTTCCGAAATCTCATCCACAGTGTTTTCTATATTTCCAAAATATTCTACATTCACATTCACCAACTTATTCTACTGTTCCATTAGGCAGTTCTTTGACCATTCTGTTTAAAATGTACTGTAATCAGTAGTACAGCTTTCCTAGCTTTGCTACCCCGCGAGTTATAAGCTGTCTTTACTCACTTACGCTCCGCTGTTCGACTTGCATCGCTGTACCTATTCTTATCCACAGTTCAATTACACGTTCATGTACCAGCATTTTATATTTCTCTCAGTTTGATATATTTGATATCGCATTACATTCTTCTATTCGGACTAATAAATTATCAGGGAACATAAAAACTGACTCCCAAATTTATCTAATGCCTACACCTGTATGCACAATTATTTCCGTCAACTGAGAGAAAACTTATGTCTTCAGTCCTGAAGATGTAGGTAGAATAATCCTCGGAAATGTTGGTATCTACATATAAATTTGAACTGTATCACAGCCTGAAAGACCAACATCGATGTATTTACTGTCTTGAGAACGAAAATTTCCAACAGTGAATAAATCTCAGATTTAACGGCTTCCTGGATACTTACAGTTGCTCTAGCAGCGTCATCTGAGATAAATGTGCATCCTTCTCATTACTTTACGCGTAACACATTAAGAGTTTAAAAATTCATAGATATGCCTACATTATAACAGAACCCTGAAGCTACATTAATGGTATTTAGACGCAGAGTTTTGTCACAAAAGGGAATTCTGTTGACGGCGTAGACAGGAAGTCGCAAAGTTATAACACCTCAGAATTCTTCCAGCATTCCACACGCAATCCTCTGGCACAAGAGCGCGGATTCTCTCCCTCCGCATAAAAGAGGAGTCAGGCGAGGAAAGCCCGCGTGCTTTTGCCGTGAATGATAGCCGGAGAAGCTGCAGCGCTGGCATTGTCTCAAGGGCGTTTCTATGGTCTTAGCTCCTGTCCCCAGACTACCACGAGCCCAGAGCTTACAAATACTAACTGTTGGCTAATGTTTTCTCACACTCCAAAATATACGAACGCTCTAGAGAGGCTTGCTGGGTGCGGACTAACACTCTGTGCAAAGCCCTCGACGTATTTCTGCCACTGCTGTTTGTTTTAGGTCGTGCTGGCGGCACTGAGTGGATGGGGAGAGAGATACATATCATCTCATTCAGCTGTCTCTGTCTCTCTTTTGGTGGGTTCTTGTAACTCTGAGAGTTTGATTTATAACAGAGGCTAGCAATAATTTTGCTGCGAACAGGATACTAATCGTTTATAAAACATTCAACAATCAAACACACGCCTTTGCCCAACGAGCACGTAACAAGTGAGCATCACAACCGAGTGAGTGACACTGGTTCGTACTCGCGAGGACCGAGGTTAAAGTCTCGGTCCGGATATTGGCTATCCCGACTGCGGTTCTCCGTGGATTTCTTCAGGCACTCCAGACAAATGTCAGAACAGTGCCCTGAATCAGGTTATGACAGTTTCCTTCCATATCCTTTTCAATTACATCCTTTTTAATAAATAAGTATAATAATAACTCACTTCTTTATTATTAGTGTCAATTACAGATACAGCACAACAGAAAAACACAGTAATATATATAGAAAGGTAACAACAAAGATATTATCAAAAAATTACATGAGTGTACATGACGTTAATAATCTGTGCATATTCTGCACTTCGAATATCAAACCCGAGACTTGGAACGTGAAGCGAGTGGCGATATAAAGTGGACGGTTTTATTCCAAATGCATGGAACTGCATCACACACAAACCGGACGTGTAAAGAGCCTGATTGCTTTCTCCCCTACTATAATTAATCGTACAACTCCCACTGTCATTTAAAATTGAACGAAGACTTATCGTGTTCAACACGCTTTCAATTGAGAAATCCAATTAGCAATCCTTTGTTCTGTACTGATGCGCCAAATAGCCCCTTTACGTCATATCAGTAATGAGTTTAAAGTACACACAAGCAGGTTTCATTACGATTTTCATGACACAATGTTCGCCATTTTATAATCCTTCACAACAATTTAAAAGAATACGAGCGGAGACGAACCCAGTTCTGTTATTCGTAAGTGATCTCATTGTTTCGATTCCTCCTTTTTCCTCCACGTCTACATCATGCGAGATTTCCCGCTTTCTATCCCCAGTCGGTGGGCTTATCTTACTGCCTGGTTAATAAATTCTCTTTGTTAGGTTACTGCAACTCTAACGCGGTTGCCTACACAAAGAATCGCAGGCGAATACACTGGAGGAAATATCTTCTACAAGTCGTGCGTATTCATAACGGTCGTTAGTTTGTTGCAGCTTGGTATGACAAAAATATATTCCGATCCGTATATGAGAACAATGAACTGATGCCACGTCCGCAGAAATTACTAAAATTAAAATTCGTTTGTTTTATGCTGTCTGATGATCTGGAACGCGATTTTTTGCGCCTAAAATAGAACTTTATCGAAAAAATATCCTGTAATATTACGCAATTCAACTTGATTTAAGGGTAAAGGAACAAATTTGGCACTTGGTTCAAAAACATACAATCCGTGCCGAAAGATATCTACTTCCGACTTATATATTACCACACAAATGCTAGGATCTTACATTAATTACTCCTAACCTCAAAATTTCTAACGATCGGCATGTGTGTATCACTGATGGTAAAATAATAAAAAGTAGTTAATAAGACTTTACCTAATTGGTTCAAATTATACATTAAAACAATTAGTTATAATTTGTCTTTTCTGAATTATTTACACCAACACTATAAAATTCGTCAAGTTGGTATTTAATTTGTTCTAGTAATAGTGTTAAATACTTATGACGTGGTTCGCGTGGTAAGGTTAACATTCCACAAATTTTGTTTCCTCCTAATTTTCTCTTGAATTAAATTTCGATTTGTCACCGTCGTCAAAAATAGCTGAGCTTTACCGAATTTTGAAAGGATTTATTACCTATCTTGATAGAGTATAATAATTTTATTCTGTTTATTTTGTACCAAGGAACGGAGAGAAGAATTTAAGGCAGATTAAGATTCTGTACTGCGATGTGTTAAGCCCATAATTTAAATAATTACTGCTATCATAATTTTGAAATTAACAGTCCGTGGTGTTAGGACTATCTTAGTTTTAAGATTATCTGAACGTGTATTCAAAGCAAACGTCGTTTTGTAAGACATCCCATGTTTTGATGCTTCTCCACAATTCAAGTATGGGACTCAAAATTGTGTTAATAATTATTATCTTTCTATTTTTATTAAAATAAATGTAGGTACCTTTACCATCGACAAGGTCCGCCAAGGTGGAAATGTTGACTGTCGTGCATCAGAACATGAAAGGCTGATTCTCTGGTACGGGACAGAGATTCAATTGGTCCAAACGTACACTGACAAAATGCCAAGAATAACGGAAACCTGTTGAATTTAAATGGGAAAAACTGGACGCAAATATCTAGGGGTCTGTGGAAACAAAAACTCGATACACTGTCAAGGATAACGTAAGTTAGAGAATATTCAGAATACATTTCTAAGACGCCGATTATAATGTGTTAAATGACATAACGTCACACCACTGTTCCGCATATTTATTTCTTCCTTTAGTTATACACATGTACAATGGAGAAACTATTTTAATATGTATTCATATAAAATCTAGAACACCAGTGTATGCAAATTTGAGCTTCTAGAATAAACTGAGTAAAATGGATTAATTAAACTTAAAATAAAGACTTAACTGAACAAAAAATCGCAGGAAAATATAATTCTTGCAATATATAAAAAACATGAATTAAACTGTTTGCTCTGGGACACGATAAAAAGTGAACGAGTCTGTGCTTTGTAGCTCACACAAGAGCGAACTTCGTTGCAACAGACAGTAGAGGGTAGAGCCTCGACGGTTGGGGGAGGGCGAGATAGCTGGAAGTGGCTGCAGACACAAATTGTTTCTGAGTTATATACAGATGCAGTATAAACTTTCTGACCGGGATGTAATATACGGATATGTTTCCTCTTTTGCTAATGACTCTGAGTTTGCCAGATAATGCGTTAAGTCTAAGTATCTCACGTTTCACGAATAAGGTTCACGTATACACATCATTCTTACTGGCTAACAGTCATAAACCTTAATGGCTGTCATCGTAACAAATAAAGTGAAATAAGGGGGAAATCCCATCCCTGGAAAATGGGGATAAATTGGTCAGAATTTTCCGTGAGGAGCTACATCTGAACTTCCGTGCCTTAAAGTACAATAGAAGGAATCCATGAAATCCGGCAATGGATCACCTAAGTGTCATTTTCATGTGCTCCTTTTTCTATGTGAACATGTTGTACTCAACCAGTGATATACGCTGTCCATAATAATACCATATTTCGTACTCACCTCTTAATTAAAGACGTTTAATTCATGAGCTGCATTGTCTGTGGCTAATTTATCGGAACTATCAAGCAATGCAATGTAAAAAATGTCACATTTAAACTATTATTTTCGTGAAATTGCCTTAAAAATGCTCGACCCCCCCCCCCAGCCTAAAAATGTTACTTTCGCAATACTAATTCAGAACCCGTTAAAATTTATTGAACTTCCTACGCGTTGTATTCCTCACTGAATTTCTTTCTGAGTGAACTCTTTATCATGGTTTGTTTGCAAGGTTTCTGCGTATTTTGAGGATTTATTTGCCGTAATTGAATTCAACAGCTGCGCTGTGTCCACTTCCACATAAATTGGCCTTCCACTATTATCAAACAAACAATGAGATAAAACTTCTCGTTAATAACACTTAAACTGCATAACACACGGAAGTACGTGATGTTCAAACACAATAGGACTTATGTACTTTTCATTTTCTATAATATGCAACCGAATTAAAAGAACCGTGCTAACAATTCATTAAATTCTTTATTACATTTCTTTGTATCAACAAACATTTTACTCTGTTCATATTACAATAACGTATTATTACCTGTTTAACACAACTATATAATTACATTTCCTTGTGGTCCACTGCTACCCATTTTTTCTTTAGAATACATCACACAGAAAATTAGGAAGAATTGGTAACCAATTCGACATAGTATTTTCTTATTTATTCTAATAATATATCAGAACGGTACATTAATAAGATAAGACACATCAAGCTGTATCAGGCCCCAGTAAGGATAGTAGTCTTGAATTAAAGGCAGAGATAAACAGGTCTGTATGTTCATGTTTCCTCACCAGAATGCATTTCATATCCATAATGCTTATAGTGATCCTCACCCTAAAAGCCGCAGACTTTCATCAATAAAACCATTACTTACGCGCTGGCGGTGACACGATGTATATATATATAGCTATCAGTTCCTGTGAAGTTGCGTTCCGTCTGATGCAACGCAGAAATTGATCGTCCCCCTTGTAAACGAAAACTGGACGCGATGTTCCAAATTGGCAAGTTGACTTACAGTGTCTTATAAAATTATTTTAGTGAACAATAAATTGATCATTTATTTCCACTTCAAAGAATGGGTCATTGGCCCCTTTCCGAGACAGTTGCTTAAGGCAACGTGTCCTTATTAGTCTTGTATAATGTATTTGAGTAATGAGTGACAAGCCCACTGCCTCTGCACAATAAATATAATAAATTAATATACAGAGTGATTCAAAAGGTTAGGCCCAAACTGAAGGAGTGTATAGAGGGACTCAGAGAGAACAACTTTCGAATAGGAACCCGTGTCCTCCAAAGTTATCCTGAGTCAGTCGAGGCCGTAGAAGTTAGGGAAGTCTGATAACATACAACTGAAATAATTTGGTTAGTAAGATTGCTAATGTAATCCTTGTATATTAATAAAAAAACAAAATTAAGCTAGTAGGAGAATAGCAAAGTAAGATTATTTCAGCGGTATGTTCAATCGCCTCGCCTGACTAAGGATAATTTCGAAGGACACGGGTTCTATTCGAAAGTTGTTCTCTCTGAGTCCCTCTAAACGCTCCTTCAGTTTGGCCCTAACCTTTTGAATCACTCTGTATATTACAATTATCACAATTCTTAAACTACTCCCTTTGGCATGCTTTGTGTAAAGGGTAATATGCTGTGATAAAATTATACAAACTAGTAATTGTAAATTTTAATATGAATTAAGATTACAATATTTTTACTACTGTAAATGCAAATAAACTGTATTTATGACTAGCACCTTCGTCTATCTCTCTCAAAATATAGTGTCCCTGGGGTTCAATAAAAAGAGAGGAATAAAATACAGCCCAAAGAGGAGAGCAGATTAGAAACGTTTTGTAGATCAAGTTTATATCCTACGCACAGTCAGCCATTCTTTTTTGTGTCGTAGCTCCTTCTAATTTATGATTTCAGTGGGTCCAGTACAAGTATTCATTGGCACACAGTGTTGTCACAGAGAATTTTGATATAATATCGAGCCTTTAAGTACTTATATAACATTCGAGATGTTTACGTTCCGAGAGACTTCGCTAAATACGATGCAAACTCCAAGAGTACCAGTTCCGATATGTGTAGGCGTAAACATGAGTTTTTCGTTGTCCTTTAGTATCCTTGATCGGTCCTTATTACTTCTGCACACGTGGTTTTTACGTATAATTGTAAATATTGCTATTGGTGACAAGTTCCTGATTTTCTTAATTTGAGCGATGGCTCGTACTGACAACAAAGGAATATTAGTGAGCTAAGAAATACAAGAAATCTCACAAACAAAACAACTCCTTCTGATTACCTGCCACTTCCAAAACTACTCTGTACCGAATTTATTTATCTAAAGCAAAGCTGTTACGTAATTAAGTGCGTATTTCACTGTGTAGGCATATCACAGCTACAAACCGCATTTAATTAAAATACGTAAACCTAACGTTTCCAAAAG
>NW_019059705.1:819878-847005 GCF_000696155.1 Zootermopsis nevadensis | reverse complement strand
TACATTCTATGCTGCATATCCCATTTATTTGTTTTCATCAACAAAACAAACGCATTTAACAAAACTATAATTCACTTTAACTTAGACAAAGTCGCTTCTAACTTAATCTCTTTACCATGAAGAATGCAAATCATGTTTTAGACTTCCATTATGAGTTCCATTCTGCTTAAAAAAAGAGTGAACAAAGAATTAAATGCAAAACCAAGGTGTGTACTTAAAACTTGATTGCGGAACAAGTTTAAACTTGGAATTATTAAACCCACCTCATTATACAAGACCGGATTGAATTCCTGAATTTTAATAGCATTACAACTTTATTATTAAAGTGCCATTAAAGAAGGGCTGAGTTAATGATAAAGAGTTTGGGATAAGGAGAAGAGATGGCTCAATGCAGCAACGAATGGGAGAAACACTATTAACTATGGTCCTAACTTCCATGTATATACTTCACGTTTGCAGGAAAACTGTCATGAATGGGCTCGCATTTGAATGGACCACCTTACAGGGAGCGAGGTACTACCTAATTATCACTTGAATGGGGTCTATATGAGAAATATATTAGACCATTACTAAGTGATAAGACAATTATACACTCCCAAGAAATATCACCATTAATGGAGATGCTGGGTAACAAATTTCTATCAGAACTTTCCATAACTTACATCCAGAATCGAAATGTGTAGTTCTTTTACATTTATTTAATTGTGGAATCCACGTTCGCTCTATAAATTGTAATAAAACAAACATTTTAATGCCATTTTCATTTTTATATATTTTTTTGGCTATGTTATTAAATGCATATGTAACTCACAGATATGCAAATACTTGAATCCAAACGATGATGAATGAAACAAGACAATGAATAAAAGCAGCAAAAATTGTGTGACTAATAGCACATGAAACCTACGCCAAGTTTAGCCTATTGAACGGAATTACCTGTCTTTCAATAGGACCAATTTGTAGAGAGGTGAAGTTGTAAACTGAAGTTTTCAAACTGAAGTCATTTTGAGAAAGGTTCTAGAGAAGCGAATTATTATGAACCACATCAACATTTCTTTTCAGACAGAGCAAACTCAATTATGTCCACGTTAAGTACATAGATAAATTCGAAAATATACGAAGCTCTATGCATTTGAAAGAAAGCGTCCATATGACAATGTTTTAAAGTCTGTATCCACAACGTACTGTGTGTCTGTTCACAGGAAACGCTTCAAAATCTAATGGAAACCCCTGAAGAATCAATTCCATAACATGAGTCTTTCCTCACATTTTCATTGTAAAAAAATGAACATCATCTTATTTTCTGCGTGAACTATTTCCACGTATTACTGTTATTTACACATGCATTGTACATTCTCGTAAGTAGAATCGAACAAGAACTACGAAGATAGAATATTTAACATTCATATTCCATAAATATGATAATAATGAAATTCGAATTCGTGTTAATTACAGTATAGAAGGGAAATATTAACAAAATAATTTCTCCTTTTCCACATAACCATAACAATATAACTTTCATACTGCACAGTTCACAATAGATATATATCCATTAATCAAGCGCTGTTCTGACTGGAATACGTATTTACAAAATGGGATGTCAGCACGTAGTAATAATTTTATTGTATGGTTTAGTGAATGAACGCGGTTTTAAAATCTGACACTATAAACTACTACACATTACTCTTTTATAGATTTTATATAGTTTAAGTATGAGCTGGTAACAAAATTACAAAATTCGTGTATCTTTCAAAAATAGTTTTCAAAATTAACAACACGACAAAAATGAATGTTTAACACAAACCCGTATATTCGGCCATAAAGAACAGACGGATTTGTCGAGTACATCATGCAAGCAGGTACGCCAACTTAACATCTAAAAGGAAGAAATTGGAGATCATTTATGGAGAACAATAAGTATAATGATTTCAGTGGACCACATTATCGATACACCGACACATCGATCTGCTAATGCATCATGTTTTGTTAATAAAATTGTAACTAATCGATGTGAGTTACAAGTTAAAAGCAATTTGTATCACAAATCTTCAGTTCTGCAAGAATCTTAGTTTCAGCTGATCCTTTACTTCCGTCGCCAAAGATATTACGAGGCGTTAAAAAATCTACATAACGTAACCTAACCTAACCAAACCTTAACATTCACAAGCATTGTGCTTCAGGGAAATTTAGTATCTAATATGGGTGTTATCAAACAGATTAATAATTTTAACATAAATGTTATAATTATGTACACAAACTGACATAAATATGTCCTCCAGAAGTGTATATGGTAATAGTATAAGATGTATGTAATAGATACAATGAAACTTGAAAACCCCAACAATTAAGATAAATGTTTTAAAAATACTTTTAACTCGATCTCGTAACGAGAAAGAAACAAGTAAATGTTCAGTTTTCATCTTTCAAACGTTGACATACTTTACACACACACACATACATATTAGTGTGTATGCTTGAGAGTGTGTGTATTACTCTAGTACCTGATGGAGAAACTGCGTGCAGATGGAAGATAAAACGTAGAAGTGACTGTGGTTGAGATACAGATATCTCCTCTGGCTCTCAAACACTGGTCCAAGCATTTCACAAAACTGATCTTGGGGGGTATGGGTTAATGTGCACTTCAAAGCTACAACAAGCAACAATCAACTGAAGGAACAGAGGGAATCAAATAATAATATCGGAACCAGAGTTGCATTTCGGTACCCTTTAACGTCGTAGGAAGATAAACACTTCTACAGTCAATACTTCAAAAGTCTGACAGCTTCGATGTCGGATATGCAGAACTTTTCGACCCATCAACCAGTATTCTTTTCTATCACTACGAATATATAGTTCTTAATATTGTTCTTAAACAGACATTTCTGTATATTTTCATGTTTTCAAGGTAACAACACACATAATTGATACAATCTGAGCATCATGGATAAGCAGGAATAAAACTGGAAAGATGCAGACTAAAATGAAATTAATCTGACAACTTTGAGTGCAGAACCTTTACCCCAAATTTTGTTAACATGTTTGAAGACAAAATATGTGAATCAACGGATCCATACTAACTCCCCATCATGCCATTATGTTATGTTCTTCGCGCAAAGTATGCTTAACAAAATTCAGAGTGCTTACAGGATCGATAAGCCAGTCTAGGTTCAAACTCAACACCTCTCAAGGTAACCAAGTTAGGTTAAGTTACGTTACGTTATATTATGTGAAGTTCTTTTATCACTGTATTGGAGACTACATGTACCTTCCCTCACCTCGTTTTCCGTATATATTCGCTCTGCACTGGAGCGTATAGAGTCAGCTGATAACACTGATCTGTATCTGTCAGAGGTAAAGTTGTTAGTACTGCTCTACTGTCGATTGATCTGCTATTGTGACATCTTGATGTATGACAGACACAATGAAAGGATATCTTGGGCGGTTCTATCGATTTGAAAGAGAGTAGGAATTGGTAGGAAACGAATCGTGCTTTTTCTAAGAATATATCAACCCCGGGCTCATTGAAAGAAACTAGGAGAGTTAAAGAAAACTCCAAGGAACATAACCTGTAAAATCTAGAACCCTCGGTCGTGATTTCTTAATTCTCACGGACAAACAGACGAATATGTATGCTGGGCCCTGTGTACCCTACAGTAAATTGTATACAATGAAATTTCATTTTGGAAAAGTTCCCAATTCATGAAGCCACGTTCCAGTGGTAAACACTTGTTGAAATTCCACTACAACGTATGTTAGTGTGTCCCAAATTAATTTGAATCTGCGCCAGAACAAGTCTGTTCTATGCGCTTCGTTGCTGTTGATTACACGGAAATATACGTCCATATGTGGCCTTCGGAAAATTTTACCCCTGCATAAAAATAAATACATTTACGGGTGGCTAGAAATGCATTAAATTAAACTTCGTCACTTCTGTCTGCCTGGCTATTGGTCTACTAAAAATGTATTTGTCTGATGAACAAAGGTAATAGCATAAATTGATATATTAATTCAAGACATATTTAGGGAGCTTCGAAGAACAGTTAAGATTATTCACTGACAAACACACTTATATATTACAGAATATACAGAAGTGAACAGATAACAGAAATATAAGAAGCTAAGTAAAATGAAGATGAAATAAGACATAAAATGGGCTCGGTTAAGAAATTAAAATTGTATTTATCTGAATATTGGATTCTATTTAACAGCAACACAGCGTTTTAAAATTCAGTATTATAAAGCGTTTAATATTTAAGTTCTTAATTATTTAGTTTCTATTTAAATTGAGTTGTAAGAAAAATGTTAAGGAGCAAACATCTTCTTCGTTCAAAGATTTGAGCAAATTCCTGCCACTTAACTCAATACTCCGAGTACCATTGCGTCAGACGGACATAAATTCACGTATTAATTCCTTGAAGTGTCTGTGCAAGTATCATAGTGAAAAAATTAACAGCCGAAGCACTTCCTCTCAAGAGCTATCACGCGACGTATGTTGACCAAGCTCTGTACCTCCAGACCGTCATCACAAGAGCGTGACATGCTGACTGCCGCGTAATACCACTCGCCTGACAAAATATTGACAAAGCGCCCAGAAGGGACCTAGGATCAGTGTCTCCGTGTTTCAAGGCGTCTTATAGCGACATTTCATGTTGTAAAATGAAACATCGTAAGTGCAACACGACTTTGAAGTAAAGTTTTTGTTCTATATAAGAAATATGTTTATCTTTTTGTAGGTAATAAAACTATGTAAAATATTTCCCAGAAGTTAGTAGTTTTTCTATCGGCTGGCCAAAAAAATTGCCTTCTTTTTTAAAAAGCCGAATATTAATTCCGATATGTTTCCATTTATTTCTATATCGTCCCAGTAGTTTCTTTACTTGATGTGTTCCAGCAAATTTGTTAAAGAATTTTTCACATTTTGGGCTGAAGACCAACATCGACATTTACACCGACTTTTAGTGTTTTTCTTATGTGTTCCGTGCGAGCTGAGTGTCATGCCCGTCTTAACCTCTAAAATGTAATAATCGCAGCAGTATTAGAGAAAGGTATAAAGATTATGAAGCTGCTCATTATGGATCCTTTCGAAACTCCTGTTACATACTTTGCCTGACTTTCTTCAACATTCTGTTCTCCAGCAACTCCAGTTTCCGTGATCTTCCGTTAACGAAGACACAAATTTTCACACCAAATAAAGCTATCGGAGAAATAATTTCTCCTGTTACTGCAAATACGTTTTAATCTTTAGAAATTCTGACAGAACACTGGAAGATAAAATATTATGGACTCAACGATAGTAAACATAGTCCGAATTTAGTCTAAGTACTTCCGCTTTAAATATAATTACGAGTTTTCGTTTCCAAGTGCACATTTTCAAACAACTTTTAGTTTCCCTCACTATGACTTTGTCATTCATTCCGGTAGCAGTATACAAATATACACAAAATTATTCTGAGTTTATTTCTAGACGAAACCTAATTAATATATTATATCTCTAAAAACTTATTATATATAATTAATATAACAGATATCTATATGGATGTCTTAAAACAAATATTATTCCTTTAATAAACAATTACATATTACTTCTAATATAATGTTAGTCAAAACTATCTTTAATAGACATGGAAATAAGTTCTATTATTTTATAGCTACCCCATAATATTTTACCATGACAATATTTGAAGCAATTTTTTATGATTTGTTTGTGAAAAACGTTTCGGAAAATATTTCTTAAGATCACACAAATAAAAATAAAAACTATTAGCAATTGATGGAAATGTATTAAAACTCTGGTTCTCAGGGCAGTGAAGACCTCCATGATGGTCTCTTGGGTTTCAAAGCGGAGTAACGCTAGAGGATGAAGACAGCATGTTCCTCAAAACCGCTGGTAACATATTACAAGTCCATACAGTGTTATAACCCCGAAGAACAAAATACACGATTATTTATATAATTATGATGTTCATTTTAACCACCCCTTTCGTTTCATGTAACCTCTTACCTAGATAGTGTCTAGCTGGTACTCCTACGTGTATGATATTCCGTTTTATTTATAACGTGATTACTAATTGGAACAAGTTTATATAATATGAGCTTACTAGCCAGCTAGTTATAGTTTAAGTTACTAGTAACATCAGGCTACGTGGTTTACAGTGCTGCATTAGTTATCTTAGCAAGCCCTTCCTCTGCAGAATATATATGGAATTACAACTTGTGAGGTTAGGTTATATGCAGCCATGAATACACCTTCAACCGTGGTTCCTCGGAAGCGCTTGCCACTTGAGTATCGCCTGTTGGTGAGTCCTCACACTGTCCAATTATCGTCGCTTGCTTGCTCCGAACGATACATAGCAGCGGATAAGAAGGAGGTAAGTTTCATTCGCATGATTACAGCACATTTGTTTTCAGAAAAAAGTTTCTCTATTATGCAAGGGACATCACATAATATATCTTCTGGGTTGATTACTTCACACTAGAACCAAGATGAATACATTCTGAAAAAGAAAAACGTACTGAATCTACTTCCTTTTAATAACAACCTCCTCCTAGAAGAAATGTCACGATACGTCGTAAATTAATTAGAAGGAAGAGTTCCGTGTGTCCTTATGCAATGCCCAAGAGGCCAAATATAAACTCTGTACTGTAGTTTAGTTTAGGTTTATGATCTATTTACTTATCTAATACAACAGAATATGCACAACAGATAATTAACATTACCTCCCAAATTACATTCCACAGTTCTCATGTACACCACGACAATGTACAGAAACTGGCATCTCCTTTCTACAAAATTCATCTTAATTATCCATTTATGGTATACTTTAATATCTACCCTTAAAAGCTGTTAATGTATTTAAGTGGTACTAAACCAATTCCCCTAATACAGGATCTTTCCGGAGCAGTTGATGGACATTTAAATGTTCAATAAAGTATCTTTGGTCCTTTTACTGTTACCACACAAGAGCGCTATTTCTCCGGAATAATACTTCCTTTCAGGTGTTCTAACTAAAATTGCGCAGACTACGTTTTGCATTTTGCCATATGTGGTTCATTCGGTGTGGACTACATCCCATTCTACTTCCTTTGATAAAAATAATAGTCAGTAAAGAGTAAAAATTATAAACCTTCTAATTTCACCACTGTGTAATGCGTATGGCTGGTTGGTTGGCTGTTTGATAATCATTTGCTATTAAAGGATTTTGGGCCTCATGGGATATTTGTAAATGCGTGGGTTATTATAACCGTTGCCACGCCAACGCTGTTAAGGGATTTTGGGTCTTATAAAATAATATTTATGGCTGTAGTCATTCAGCCATGGTGTGTTATGTTTATGTACTTCTACACAATGCAACAGAGCTATATTATCCCCGATATATATTTGTATTTGAGACTGCATTACATTAAATCACGTTATATTCTAAAATTAAGAAAAGATAAGTAAATACATTAATTTTGTTACTCAAAATCACTTAATTTTAATTTGATATGATAATTTGTGGAAACAATGCAATGAAGAAAAAGACTCTTTACTAGGCCATGGCCTACTTCTGTAAAACTCAGCAAAAGATGTTTTCGTGTTAACACTTCACACACACTTTGTAATTAAGTAAATATTCTTTCTTTCGTTCTCTCGTCCTTTTTTACGCGTAGGTATAGAGATTTTTATTTATTCATATTTGATCTGTTTGGGCAATGGTAGGACTCCTTGGATGAGTGATCAGCCCGACGCAAGACCTCTACCTATACAAACACAGAAAGACGCGGACAAACATCGATGCCTTGAGTGGGACTCGAACCCACGGTCCCAGCAGTCAGGCGCACGAGGTCCATGTCTCAGACAACGTGGCTACTGAGGCCGGCTTCATTAAATAAATATAAGTTATAAAATTAAATTTTATATTCTGTTTTGTCACACTTTTCAATAAAAACGTGTCTTAAGTGCTACTATAGTTTCTCGTTATTGTTGACGGGAAATTTTCTAGTCTTCTATATTGTGTAGTGTACGCCCAGGAATTCTCAGAACGTTTTTAAAATCGCAGTTCTCGCCTACTGGTCAGTTTTATAGTTAAAAATAATAATCGCGTTGTTGCATATTCTACTTATTATGTCCGTCTACTCTCCATTAAAGTTCCGTTTTAAAATACATACTTAGTCAAATAAGAAGGCTTATATAACGGAAGTAGCACATATGAACGTGGAGACGGGAGACAGTAGATACAATATACTGGAATCGGGGGAAGCTTTGTATTTTCGATGCAAAACAGACAGAAAATATAGACCCAACACCTGTAGTTCGCTTGGCTTAATGTGTTACAGATACGTGGATGAAACAGCACTGATTCATGAAACCAGAAGGTATAAATGTTTACGGCTCTCTGTCGTTAAAATGACAAGCCATGTTGGCGAGATACCGTGGACTCGTTTGCTGCTTCACTGCTTTAGCAGGTGCTGTTGACAACTCCGCATAACCCTTATATTACCTGGAGTCTGTATCTTTATGGTCCCATTAAATGTGTCAGTCTCCACAGTCTGTTCCCTACTCAACGCATTTCCAAATCTTGTAACACAATTTGTAAAGATCGAAAATCTACAAAAAAGAATGTTTAGAACTTGTTTAGACCGATATAATGCATGAACAATAAGATTATTGTCTTATTAATTGTTGAATCGTCCGGAAAGAACCAGTGGTAAAAATGGAGGTAACTCTCAACATAACTTGAGCGTATAGTAGCTAGAAGCTGGCAATTACGTAAGAACAAAGACCTATTACACAAGCTGAATAGTCTATGTCAGGGCAATCAAATCATTTCACCTTAGCACCAGCCACCAATCGCCTCTCCAATTATAATAAACACGTTTTGTCTCTTATTTTTATTTTATTTAGTGTTCTGTATGACGACAGGTCCATATGAACAGGATCCTTCCATCCTTTTCTCGGACTGGGACCTGTTCATATACGTTCTTGGCAGATGATCCAGAAGTGGTTTGCCATTGCCTTCTTCTGTGTGTGAATGGATTAATTGTTGGGATGCCACGGAGAAACCGGGGAAGCCCCCGGAGGAAAACTCCGAGTTGCCTAGATCACGGCCTTGCCCAACACAAGTTATAAATTCGGGCACCGCCGGGAATCGAACCCGAGACCCCAGGATTACAAGGCCAGCGTTCTAACCGCTAGACCACCGTGGCTATTGTTTTGTCTCTATTGAAGTATAATGAACCGATATAAACTGTCGTATTTTTATTTAATTTCTGGAATTTTTACACTTTTATGTATAAACACGGGAAACCTCAGTCAGTTTTGACGAAAATTATTAACAGGCTCACAACCTATAACAGCGTATTGAGCATCAGTCCTGTTCGTTTAACCATTTGTGACGTCAGACAGCCCTTGTTGGACACAAATTCTTTAACTCATCTAAATAATATTTAGACATTCAGTCCTAAATTTAAATATAACACAACCCACAACCATTACAAATGTCAACTGATAAATGTTATTTAGGAATACAGTTAATCGCTGTTTACTATGAAAATCACAAGCAACTGATAAATACACTATGTAGGCGAAACGCAGCCGGTTAAAGCAGGAATAAATATAGTTATCATAGTTTATGAGGTCAGCAAATGCGAAACTTGATTATGTAAAATATAAGTCGAACTGGGAACGTAAATTTACGATAATTTTCCGTAAATATGTGACTTTCTTAAAACCATACTTCCACGCCGTAAACGTTCGGCTTCCGGTTGAAAATTCCAACCCGCGCCTTCCGAATTGTAGGAATGCGTGCTAGTCTGTCTATTTCCTGCTACTTTAATGTCTAATAACCGCTAACTCAGTACTTCTGAGAAGCACAGCCGTAACTTTATTCGTCTTGTGCTATTTTTCCACTGCTTCCAGATTGCAGAATGACTCCTGTCAAAACAGCACGGCCCCGTTTTTACACTCTCTTGCTGTATCTACGCTGTCTCTTGAGGTTCATTCACTTTGATGGCGAGAAGGCAAAAGAGAGAAGCATTCGGAATGCGTAAGGCGTCGAAATGTCTCACAGACGCCCACCCACTTCCTGCGAGGTTCATCAGCAACATCTCATCATCAGGACGGTCCGACATCGCTAACTGGCAACTTACCAAGGTGTGTGGAAGAGGCTCTCCTGAACAACCACAGCCATGGTCGCTAGGTACTACAAAGTTTCTTTCATTCATAGCAACAGACGACGAAATAAGCGGCTAGCGTTTGTATCCTCATTGTCCAGGTCTTCACACTGTGTGTTAAAGCATATAAAGCGCCGACATACACAGTTTATTCACACTTAACCCTTGAAATAATATTCATGTCTCAGGAAACCCCTACATAAAAATTATTATATATCATTATTGATATCTTTATTTCTTATAAACTTGAAGTTCATAAGGAAAACTGAATATATTTTTTCTGATAGCTGGTTTACGCAAAAAATTACTTACGTTTTTCTCAAGTTTATTGACAATACAAAAATAATGAAATCGAACTGCCTATTCAAGAGACCTCATACGGAGGTTTTCATTCACACAAAAATTAACCCATATCTGTAAACAAAAAACAAACAAACATAAATAACCAATATCGTGTAGAACACATATAAACAGAACGAAAACAGATAATAACTACTACAATAACTAAATCGTTTATTGACAATGTTAAAAAGGCATAAGATAAATCAAAGTAAAATGTAATATGAACAAATATATGTGTCAATGATATGTTATTTTTGAAGCCAATTTAAATAATAAAATTTACGTGAGTCACTCGATGATACGTGAATCCACCACGTAGAGCTCCTATATACTGACCACTAAAGGCGGTTTCACGCTGGCGCCGTATAGACGTCGCTAAATATATTTCTTATGATTATTATATTTCTAAATGACATAACAGGTTGAAGACTTTATTATAATACACAAGAATTTTCCGAGAATATGTCGTACGTGTATAGTAAAATTACGAATATGAAATTAAGCATAAAAATGACTCAAAAATACATTTACATATGATTAGCCTATTCATCACTATTTCTCCCGGAACCCCCAGCCATTGCTCGTGGAACCCTAAGGTTCCGGGGAACCCCGGTTGAGAAACGTTGGACTACAGTATAGTATGGCAATAGTGTCTATTATAGTGTTAATAGTTGTTGGTTTGTTTACTCTATATTCTACAGTATAGTGTAAACATAACTTTTATATGCACTGGGAAACCAAAAAATTCGTGTGACTCGCTTTATTGGGGTGGTCTGGAACCGAACCCGCAATATCTCCGCGGTATGCCTGTATACTGAAATGATACTTATTTGAGAGCGAGATGTAATAAAGTATCATGGGAAAGTTAATCATTAAAGTAAAATACCAACGGAATGTAAGGCCAACCGCTGCTGCTCTCATACCATCGCATAACCTTTATTTTATCATCTGGTGTCATGTATAAACGAATTTTCTGCTTTCAGAAAATAATTATTAGGCGTTACTTTCTTGTGTATAATTGAATGCGCGTTGGTGCGAATCGTAAGTTGAAAATATATTTCTTTTAACAAATATTAACTGGAAGGAAGGAAGGAAGAAAATCCACAATTCTGTAATTTTATCACAATGCGTAACTTTGAAACGATTATAGAAACAATTCAGGATCTGGGGGTTTTCTGTAACCGAAGTCGTTAGTTTTATATGTTTCAGCGCCATGATGGTTTATTTTGTTCGTGCCTGTAAAGTGACCTCGTAATGTCAGGCGGGAAACGAAAGCAAACTGTGTTAGAGCGTAGACACTGCCAAATGGCGCCATAAATCCCGTAATCTATCGTGTTTACGGCAAAGGTAGAAGCACTGTACAAATGTAGCACAGCAGCTTCCAAGAAACGAGCTTCTACCTTAGATAACACAAAACATTTTCCAACTTTCGCAAAACGAGGGAAACGTTTGACCATCAGTATATCTCAGCACCACTTGCACTTTCATAGTCTCTTTGATGACCCCAGTTTCATGCGACAGGATGTGTAAGAAGTATGGTTCACGCGTAATAAAAATACAAACACATTTACGGAAGGCAGTAAGCCTAAATTTGAAGATAACTCATTGTGTTGTGTGTTAGAAACAGTAAAATGAAACGAGTATCTGCATTCCTGAGTTGGAATTAAAATTTTCATTTTATTTCCCAATCGTATAATATGAACAATTTTCCATTTGTAATTTGTAAAAATATTAATAACATGCAATTTAAAATAATTAATTTCGCATCGGTGTCGAATTCGTATTTAAAATTAATGTTGTAAAAATTTCTATTTTTTCGAAGGCCCACAACCATACAATTATTAAAGTCCCTATAATAAGCGGCGAACAAGAGGCTCCCGTTTCAGTCATGTTGTACTTAAAGATGTCTGTCTTCTAGGCTGCCTTGAATTTTACCAACGTTTCAGAGCTGTTTCCTTCTTCTATCATGTTAATGTGTAATAAATCTATTGCTCATAACCTATGCCAAATCACAACCTACTACTCATCGCTCAAATGATAAAGGCATCAAAAACACTTCTTAAACTTCGTTAATCTTCTACCAGACTACAAGAAGCAACAACCCAGAAGACAGCCATCTTCATATTCGCCGACGTGAGAACCTAAAATTTCACATGTTGTTACTTATTGTAGGAAATTAAAAAAATATACAGTTGAAGCAACTTTCAACAATATAACTTAGGTCACCAAATTTCGTTAAAATAAGAAAATATTTTCAACATTTCAAAGTGAGGCAAGCAAAGAGCATGATGATTTCATAAACCTGTCTTTACTGAAGATAGGGCTCATAATTTGATTCAAAACTCTCGTTACATATTTCATGCATATTAACACCTGGTAGTATTTTTTCTTCCTGGGGTAAATATGACGGAAACTTACAGCTAAATACTACATCTGTCCAGTGCAACGACATTTTCCTAAAGGCCTAGTAAGTCTTTGTGGAGATAAATTTGCATCCAGATGTAGATTCAATGTATGAGCATACCCGTTCAACAAAAGATAAATTCGAACTGAGTAAGACACTGAACGAGATTAAAGACAGGTAACATTTGAAAGCGGTTGTTCCATGTCTCCGACTGAACAGTAAATGAAACCTGATCACATTTCTCTTATCCTACAGCGAGCATTGAGTCTGAAGGATGGAAGTTCTTTCCGGCTTGAAAATGATCGAAATAAAACGAAAACGAGGCTCTAAATTATAAAATTAATTAATTCTTCATCATGAATGCATAATGCCATCAGAGGCGTAATTTAGTTTCTAGTAAAATACAAAGCGATTGTTTAAATCTGACATTTACTTCCTAATGAAATTATAAAACCTGATGTTCTCAAGTTAAATGCAGATGCAATTTTGTATACAGAAAATTTCACTGTTTCTTGCTTCAATCTGCATTTCAATTGTCCTCTGCAACTAGCACATCAATTTTAAGTACCTCTGAGGAAAGAAGTGACTTTCTTTTATGGGTAAAGGAAATATTAGAACCTCTCACCCTTCGTGTGGAGTCTCTAACGGAATATTCCTTTTTATTGACTAGTCAGAATGGTATACGAGTCTGTGTACTGCATGCAACTGACCCAGGATAGTCTTGCAGGGAGCTGTTTTGGACACTGCCGTTTAATATTTAAAGCACCGAAACTTATATTAACAATTCAAATTAAATAATAGCTGCTGGTGTTAATAAAGATCAAATACTAGCAAGCTACACTACATGAGTGTACATAAACCTATTGAAGCCGTTCATAAAAATTCTGATTCCGTAAGACGCTGGAAATTAATTGACCATCTGTGTGGTTGGAGGATTAACAACGGCTCTACCCCATTAAACCTTCAAAGACGATGTTCATTTAAATTTTATTTATTTATTTAGTGTTCTGTCTGACGACAGGTCCATATGAACAGGATCCTTCCATCCTTTTCTCGGACTGGGACCTGTTCATATACGTTCTTGGCACATGATCCAGAAGTGGTTTGCCATTGCCTTCTTCTGTGTGTGAATGGAGTAATTGTTGGGATGCCACGGAGAAACCGGGGAAGCCCCCGGAGGAAAACTCCGTGTTGCCTAGACCACGGCCTTGCCCAACGCCCAACACAAGTTATAAATTCGGGCACCGCCGGGAATCGAACACGAGACCCCATCATTTAAATACTACTTACTAATTCAGTATGCACTGCAAAAGAGTAATGACACTTCTCCAATACAAAGATAAATTTGTTGTTACTGTTAAAGGATATACAATCATACGAAATACACAGTAAAATACAAACTTACTGACTTTTAAACGTTTGATATAATAAAATCCTCTCGGGCAATCAGAAGTATCAAATGGTTAACATTCGCCATGTTTCAAACGCCCTGATGATGGAGACAGAGACAGTCCCTGATATTTAACGATTTGACACTGCTGATATCCCGAGAGGATTTCATTAAGTCAGTTCGCAGTGAAAGTTTTACCGTCAGAACACGCGATACGGTTAGTTAATTTTAAAAATAAAAAAAGGTTGGCAGCACTATGAATAGTAATTCTTAAGTAAAGATTTTCCACATTAGCCCACGAGATGAGTGGTTAAAATTGGAGCCAGCATGTATTCAAGACGCTGTCACTCAACGTTGCGTTATTTATAGCAACTAGAAAGGTAGGGAGGGGAGGATTACTTGTCACCATCACACACACAACTCCACCGCCAACGCCAGATGTTCTCTGGCTGGCACAAGCCACTGAAACGGATGTCACGTGTCCAAATATCCATCAGTCCACTGACAATCCATTGCGACACGAGGATGGATAGTTGTCTCAGTCACTCAAGCATCACGCCTACGCTGTTAATTCATTACTACAGTCGGTACACGGTTCATATTCAAATAGTTCGTTCATTTAACAGGGAGAGGCCACAACAACAGATAATTATTTCGTTCGTTTGTGTAACCCTCCCACATCCTCTGCTACTTTCTGTCTCGACTCGACCTTCAAACAATTACCTATCTGCGCAGGCGCACGGCCATTTTAAAACGCGGTATAGAAACATCGGCTGACTCTCAGTTCTCCATCAATTTTATAACTTCCTAGTGTTTACTGTCAATCTTTTGTTTTGAGTATTTCATGGTTTGTAAAGAATTTAGTATCTTGGTCGGATCACTGGTAACACACCCATATTACCGAATATTTTGTGACTGCTCCTACAGTGGGAACATGTCTAATAAGAGGTCATGTTTGTAAGATACTATTCATCATGACGTCACGGTTTCAGATCGAGTAAGTTCTCAGCTCAGATAGACAGTAATTTAAAACATTTCCATTTATTTTTGCCTCGTAGGTTAAAGGACGAAAATGATTTATAACGAAAATTAATAAGGAAAAATACCAACCACTCTTCGTATTATATTATTCCGCCTACAAGTAAAAGGCAACATTTTAAGAGACAGATCGATCTATTCCTCTAAGATGTAATGGGTACACAAACAACAAACTGGCGTCTATACAATACACACTTTAACGACGCTGTCAATAACTCACGTTTTATAGCGGAAAATTAGTGGAGGATAAGTGAATAATGAACTAGAAAGTGTATGGAAGGAAGCGGCTGTGAAGTCATTTAAGATATGATGCCGGCACATTTTCTTAGGGTGCCGAAGAAACACTACAAACGAATTCCGATCCTAACAACATCCATAATCACAGGATAATACATCTGAACGAATATGCAACACATCTACGTATAAAAATGAAGGGTGTATATATTATTTTAGTGAGATCCTAACAACATCCATAATCACAGGACAATACATCTGAACGAATATGTAACACATCTACGTATAAAAATGAAGAGTGTATATACTATTTTAGTAACATAGATAAAATCGTATTAATATTATTTTAATTAATAGTACAGTACTCATAAGAGAAGAAACAGCATGACGAACCTGATGAAATATTTTAATCAAAATATGTAGTCAAAAGCAAGAAAGAAAAACGCTAGAAATCAGTTTCTAAATAAAAATAATATAAAAAGGCACTCGAATTAAAATAAACTTGAAAAGGATTGCGTAAAGTTACAGCTATTTGGAAGAGAATTTTGACGACAATAATATTATTTTAACATTTTTAATATTCTCTTCGCCGTCCACCAAACTATTACATATCGCTGTTACAGTAATTACCTAATTCATTACAACGATATCTATCAATTAAATGAATGATGAGGAGGATATGGTACCGCGTTAAAGTAAATACAAAACCACAACGGAATGCTTCAATATAGACAAAATTTGACTTTGCGTACGAGTAACAAGAAATGTATTTCAACACCAGCATGCGTCTGTCTAATATAAAGTCGCGGCACTGTATCCTGTTCCGTAGTTATTTTTGGAATGCTGCGTTGTAAGAAGGGCATAAGAGGGACGTAACGTCAAAACAACAAAAACCAAGGAAATTTTACAAAAAGCTTTTTAAAATACAAAAACCTTTGATGAGTAAATCGTACGATGTAAAAGGCGGCCAAGGTGGAAGAGTATTGCGCACGCAGATGGTTTATTGTTTGATTTTCGATTTATTTCTTTATAATTTATATAGCTTCGAAAGGCGATAAGAATGTGAATGATGATTTGAAAAATATCTGGAATGAAGCGTTCGTGGCATACTAGCTCCAACCTGTATCGAAGAACTGAGGAAAACTAAGAAAAATTTAGTCATAAGAGTTGGTCTCAGGGCCAAGATTCGAACTGAGAACCTTCTGACCACGAAGCAGAAGTTCTAATCACTAAGTGACGTTTTATACAGATCATGTCATCAAATGTTATTTGTTCAGATCAATTATAAAGAAATTCTTCCGAAAAGAAATATGGTGTAATAACTAAGTTTATCCTAACTGACGTCTTGGTCAAAACAACACGCTTTTTACGATATCTATAGTTTGAACATTTTGGGCCGAAGTGCAAAAAGTGGAAAGCCCATGTCAGAATGAGCCTAGAGTTAAATAATTTTTAGAATTCCCAACGTCACTTGTTACAATGACCACAAGTTACACTATCCTTATGATAACAGCACACTTAACAACACTGTAACTTCGTGTATATTTTATCGCTTTGATGATTTCCTGTCCGATGATCTGAAGTAACTGGGATATCGCGTGAACCACCCTAATGTTAATTTACCCGCCTGGCGTTTAATGGAGCGCCAGCATTTTATAGCTATCTTTTCAGTCTGTGTTTACGTTTATTTCTTCTACATCCTGAACAAAGTACATTAACACACTATAATTAAATACGTTGAACCATTCTGGCTTGGTAAAATTTAACAAATGCAGTAAATATAATATATTCGGGGACTACTCAGCATCTTGTGTCGAAGTCTATAAATATGCATAGGCTCCTACACCACACAACTGTATACATACATACTTCTTTATTACGTTGGTAAGATCACAATAGGATGTGGAAGAAGCCATATTAATATAACACATATTACAAGTACAATTCGAAATATCATAAAGTTTTCATAAAAAAGGGATTGCATAAAGTATTTATGTTACAAACAGTGATTTGTTGCAAAGTGAATTATTGTTATTATCGTTGTGGTTGTTGTTATTATTAATATTTACTCTTTGCATAAATGATAAGTGCACGAAGATCGCATATACAAATTACGGGCGTTTTTTACCCAATTAATCAGAGAACGGTAAGATATTTTTAACAGGCACAGGATAATACAGTCTCACTGCCAACAGTCTTTAGGATAGGAACATAACAATGTATTTTCTATGCTTATCAAAATATATATTTAATTGTCTATCTTAGTAGAAATGTTAAACACAACGGCATCCACCAACCAAGGAATGATGGTGGACTAGATCAGTGGTATTCAACCTGGGGTACGCATACCCAAGGAGGTACGCGAAGACATCTTAGGGGGTACGTGAATTTAAAATAATATATATATTATTTTATGATAAACACTGAATAATTAGTAATATAATTTATTTTAGATGTAGATTATATACTATGTATAACTTGAATTATACACCAACAACTTTGGGGGTACAAAGTTGAAGAGAAATTATATCTGGGGGTACGCGAAGACATCTTAGGGGGTACGTGAAATTTAAAAAAAATATATATATTATTTTATGATAAACACTGAATAATCAGTAATGTAATTTATTCAATTTATTTTAGATGTAGATTATATACTATGTATAACTTGAATTATACACCAACAACTTTGGGGGTACAAAGTTGAAGAGAAATTATATCTGGGGGTACGCGAACAAAAAAGTTTGAATACCACTGGACTAGATCGCCATCAGATAAGGCCGGGAGGGGGGGACAGTTGCAACAAAAGCCCATGTTTAATACCGCAGGCGGCCGACAAGGGGTGTTCCTGCAGCTCAGAAATTGAATAGAAAGCTAATAAGTCATTGTAAACACATCAGTATTTTACGTAATGCTGTACGAGGCTGACTCTAGGATGGCTCTTGTTATCGCTGTAATGAATCTTTGGGTTCCATAAAACGCGGTGCATATATTTATCAGGTGAGCTGCTTATAGTTTCTTAAGAAGGGTTCAGCTCCGTACAGTTGTATTTTAAAGTCTCTTTACGTTTCTCTTTCCGTAAATAACCCGCACTGTACGTACTTTTATAATAAAGGTTAAATTTGATAGATCCATCAAATGAAATGGGAAATGTTTCTTCCGTGGAGATAAACGGACGGATCCATTGTAAATAGTTGGCGCCATGATTCCACATGTCTTCAGAATAACTACCAGACGTGGTTCAATTTACTATTTCTGTCGAAGACGATGTTTTGAACAGCGAGGAATTTATTTGATACGTTAAGTGAAGCGAAATAGTCATTTTCTCTTTTGTTAAGTTCTAAAACAAAACGAAATAATAAAGTTATTGACGTCTGCAGCGTACATCACTGGATGTACGATTAAACCATGTTATTAAAAACCGCTCACCGAAATAAACGATTTATACCAATGAGATCTACAGCCATCGTTTCAAAACACGTTAAAATTATTTCTGGAATTAACGAGTTAAATATTCATGTTCAGTATCCAGGAATGACAGTAACATATAAAAAGAACATTTTCCATAAAATTACAAACTCGTTAAATTTGTGGCACAGTGGCTACCATTCTGTTCAGGACACGTAATTTCATCATTTCATATCTTATCTATTTACTTAATGATTATAATACAGAGTGTCGGATAAATGTACTTCCAGCGTGACGTAGCGCCACACGTGAATAAGTAATTAGGTGACCATATCCCTGACCGATGGATTGTTGGTGGTAGTGGTGGACCTTACTTTCAATAGATTTCCATGAATGGGGTAACATGAGAAACATAAAGTAAAGCAAACAGAAGAGAGGAATTATATTAACAAATTTCTGATATCACAAAATGCATGAATGACCCTGATGCCCTATTTAAACAGGACACTTCCATTACACATAGGCGGGAAGACAAAAGAACTAACGTATCTTCTTACTATTCCTTTTCGAATTACGTTATAATATCTTCAATTGATACCAAAACTTTAAGATATCAACCCATTTTCTGTATTGGAAGCGGTGGAGGTAGGAGTTATTACATTATCACTGATGCCACGATGTAAAATCAAAATTAGTGGCAAATATTATAAAGCGTAATAACCAAAATGTGCCTTTTCTTGCGGAATGGCACAGAAACTACTGTTTCCAAACCGCTCGCCAACTCATGAAATGTTTCATGGCGTCCACAGATAACAATTCGTAATTGTATGTTGTAACATTTTAACCCTTTAAAATGTTATCATCCGACAGAACATCGTGACAGGAATAAACTGATCCCTAATCGATGTCCTCTTCATGACGGATGACTTCTCCATAGAGAAATCCCTTTCTAAGAAGTCGATAGTCGCTCAACCAATCAGAAAATTCCTCACCTTTCAGGGAAACCGAGGGTTCATTACGATTTACACAAAACCATGCCACTCGACCACTAAGTCAGAGATGGAACCGGTGTAGCTTATGTGTTAACATTCTACTTATTAAAGAAAATTTTAAATATTATCTCACCACGTCTGTGTTTCGAAAATGGCCTCTTCTCTTCAGATTCCACGCCTAAAATAATTTCATTATTCATCTATTCCATTCGTGCTACCTGTCTCCCCAAAATCATATTTCTTTATTTTAGGACCGTAACAATATAAGAATGATGATGATGATGATGGAAGCAGGACGTTCCTCTGAAACATCGGGCAATATCTACCACATTACACGGTGCAACATTCCAGAAGAAACCGTCATCTACAAGAATCCTCTGCATCGTTAGTGAGCGAGGGACCGAACATATTCAAAACCGCAGAATCTAGCTATTACCGCTAGGTAGGAACGTAAGGTAAGACATTAAGACTGCATATACCAGATGGGCATAAAATCCATGAGCTCAGATATGACTGTGATAACTTCGTTATTCGTAGACAAAGACAGTGAAATGCTTTTGTGTGATCCCCAGGGTATCCTCGAGTACAACATCAAGAACACAATGAAAAGTGGCGGCCAAACAGACAGAAGGACAAGCAGAAGAACATTAATCTGTGTTACAGCATCACTTGGCAGGTGGCGTAAACAAACACCCCCTGTCGCAGATGTGCCACATATAAAGTATTAAAATGAGGACTCACTAACCTACATCGTACACTGACATCCATTTCCATACGAGGCTTCCGATCTTGGACATGTGTCAACTTTAGGTTTTTATGACGCACGTCGAATATAAATTTTACCTTGGAAAACGAATGGGGTTCTCGCAAAGAACACACCCCAGTCACGTGATGCGGAAGAAAAATGGCGTGAACACGATATTAAATTTAAAGAAGAGTAACTGAAACAACGTTAATGCTCTAGCTTATGCTTTTCTTCAGTTATGTAAAGAACGAGGCATTAACAGAGCAAGAAACACGTAGTTACAGACCAGGGGCGAAGATTTTGTGTTAACCATATTAGCCGGGCTTACATCAACGTTTTCAGCACTATTACGAACAGAAAATTCAGGATTAATGCCAAATATTACACACATTTCTTCGACTCTTAAGAATATTTAATATACTTAGCGACATTCATAATATAATTAGGACAGGAAATACCCATGAAAGACAGGTAGGACAAAATACCATCTTATTTCGTCAGTTTTACAAAGACAGGCTCTTAACTCAAATAGATAAACTCATCCGAAGCCACTCATCCAAAATCAGGAAGCCACTGAAAGTTAAATAAAACTGTCTTAAAGTCTATAACACCTCTGCAAAATTTGTTTAAATACTAGAGATTATATACAAATCGACTACAGTTACTTAAACTTGAAGGTGCAGTAACTGTTCCTGAATTAGTCAAAAAATTCCCGATTTTATGGGTCGTCCCCTAAACCAATACAACCCAGCCCAAACCTTCACACCCTCTATCTATTAAAACCAGCCAGCATTAGAGTATAAATATTAATCGTTCACTATACGAATACTGTGCGTACGCATGCGCAGAAGAGGAGTGTCTTCTGCTCGACTGTAGGATATTTTTGTTCCCGGGGCTCCAAGGCTTGACGGTTCTTCATATTATCTGCCTCCCCAACATGAAACCTAACAACCCCCACACCCTTAATACAAAATACCGTGTTTTATGCCTCCTGCATGTCGTGTCTTGGCTCGAAGTGTTGGGCGTTATGTTAAAGCGCTAAAAGTGGTCACAAATCAAAATGGTGACCGAACAGCAAAAAGGCTCTGCGTATTAGCTACGTGATTTGCTGAATAAGCGTCCCCGATCACAGTAAAAAAGAATTCGGCGCTACGTGCCTGAGAAAAAGCTACGTTTAATCAAACTTTCAGAGACCAAACACAGAAGTTTCTCCAAAATTGGAGTACGTTGGGAAAATGACTCTGTCTTTGATTAGGATATACGACCGCCATGATCTGCAGAAATTACACTGTTGGACCTTCCCTGAATTTTGTAAAAAAAATTCTGTTATAATCAGAGATAATGACTCAGTGTGTAGTCGAAAAACACGACTAAACACTGCGATATCAGACACGTTGAAACACGTAGCCACATGTTTCAATCGCCTCAGTAACCAAACATCGAATAACGTTGCAGAATCCGTGTTATTTTACAGTAAGTAACTCGCTTATCCTACGACATTTCATTCTGTACAATCATCATTCTACATATTAGAAATAGCATCAAATTCAAGTCAGTAACCCTATTAGTAACCCCAGTAATCAGTAACCCAAGTAAATTATGCAGTGTCCGCTGAGATGGATTATGTACTTCCTGAAGCATATGGAGCTCGCGAGTCTTTGTTTGTTGATTTCTGTTGAACATGAATCTGCACTTCCGTGGATAAGAGAGACGCTAAGCCAACTTCGGTATTTCCGCTGCATTGCAAGTCTGTGAACCCAGATTAGGACATGCAAAGCGACAGTGAACATCCTACGCAAGATTCAGAAAAAGGAGTATCTCTCTCTAAGTCGGCGAGATGAAAGCTAAGCTTTTGAACTCGAACAGATTCTGTCTTCGCTGGTAGGAGTCCACGGTGAGATAAGCATAAATGACATCTTCTCATTTACTCAACTCTTTGTAATTCGGTGATCAAAAGAGGGCAATCGAAAGAGAAACACGATTAATCTGAAACTTATTCATTGGTACTGCGGTGTTGTTTTTGATTTGAAATAAAATGAGTCTTAGCCAAACAATGGTGTGACTAAGCGTCAATTAAACCTGCCTGAAGATAATACGTTCACATTAGTTTTAATACGTACCTACAAGCCCTTGTTATCCATATTTACTGTAGTAATTTACATTGGAATATTTAAATTTTCTTGATCACTTCTTGTTGTGTTTCAGTATCCTTTCTCAGCTGTATTTACATACACATTGCGGCAACTGGAAAACGGGACTGATGCTGGAAAAAATAATGGTTCCATATATGAGCAATCTGAGCATTGTTTATTCAAAGTAGCTTCCTCCTGCATCTACACAACGATCATGAAGCTACTGGGAGGAGTGGCGGATGGCCGTGGAATTCTGTTCAGTACTCTCGTTACAGCCCTTTTAATGGTGTCCACGTCATCAAAATAACAGCCTTTCAGTGGTGCTTTGAGTTTTGGAAACAAAATAAGTCACACGGTGCTAAGTCTGGTGAATATGGTGGATACGACAATACACAGACTTTTTTGGTGACCAAAAACTCCCTAACAATGAGAGCCTTATGGCTTGGCGCTTTGTCTTGCAACAGGAACCAACTGCCATCTTCTCGATACTGAGGCCGTACACGACGGATTCTCTGAAACAAACGTTGCAAAATGTCTGCATAGTAGGCAGCAGTAACTGTCTGGCCACTGGGTATGAACTCTTTGTACACAATTTCCTCGCTATCGTAGAAAATGATTATCATTTATTTTGATTTTTGATCTTTCTTGGCTTGGGGAGAGTTTGCTGACTTCCAATCCGCACTTTGTCGCTTTGTTTCGGGGTCGTACTGGAAACACCACGTCTCGTCACCCATAACGATCGAATTCAGGAAGATGGGTTTGTTTACAGTGGCGTCAATGAGTTCCCTGCAGTGTTCAACTCGGAGCTGTTGTTGATCGTCAGTTAATGAATGTGAAACAAACCGCGCAAATACCTTACTTTTTTCCCACATCCTGAGTTATTATTTGTCGAATGGTTACCTTATTAACGCACGGATCCTCTGAAATCACCGGAAGCGTTGCACATCCGTCGTTGGTGATTATTTCCCGCACCTTTTCAATCAACCCTGGCGTTCGAATCGTTTACGCTGGGCCAGGATGTTCATCGTCTTCCAATGATTCTCTTCCATCGCGGAAACGGTTATGCCACTCAAAAACACGTGTACGAGACAGACAATTATCTCCGTACACTTCCTTCATCATTCGAAACGTTTCCGTGGCACTTTTACAAAAGTTGATGTTCGCTCTTTGTTCCATTCTTGCTTCACAACACACCCACACAAGAGAGAAGTCTACTTCAGCTCACACTACGTTCTCAAATGGCGGCAATGGCCTTCAGGATTTAGATGCAGGAGGAAGTTACTTTGAATAAACAATGCTCAGATTTCTCTTACATGGAACCATTATTTTTTCCAGCATCAGTCCCGTTTTCCAGTTGCCGCACTGTGTAAGTTGAATTGAATTGCTGTGAACGATGGATTGGTAGGGTTCATGAGGAAGTGGCAGTGACGTATTTTAATAAACATTATCAGCATTTTCTTGAAATGACTGCGTATAATAACAGCAAACCTTGGTCTGCAAGTCAAAAACTTTAAACACAGACATCCGATACAAAAGCAGATCTATCGTTATTGGAAGTAGCAATCGAAAGACATTTTCGGAAAGTTCTCATAAATCAGATTTAACTGATTCTTTCAAAAATACATATTAATATGATTACACAATTCACACATGAACCTAAGTCTGACGTCATAAGTTTGCTAAATTAGAGACAGTATGAAATATAGGCTGAAAAGCAGCAGTACTTTTGTTAAAAATTCCCGGGTTTGTATCCCTTAACCCTGGAACTGGCGAATTAGTTGTAATAATCGACACTGGTTCAAACTTAACCAGTTCCATTTCTTGCCACACAAATAATCCCTTTTAGACTATTCCTATTTGGTTCGGATAATCGGCGTTCTTGTTTTATCGAAGCTTGTTTTACTAATTCGTTCTAAACTCGTAATCAAGGCCCAAAAGACGCATACAAACTGCACCTACTGAAGTTCTCAGTCAACGCTATTCTTTTCTGCCCTTCCCCTACATTCATTTGATCTTTGTAGGGCCCTCAGACCATACATTACGCCGGAAACACAAAAAAGAAAAAGAATATTAGAGGAAACATCCACACAATTTTTACACACCGGCAATTAAAGTGAACATAAATTACTGAACCTTCAAGATTGAAATAAGAAGAGGCAGATACCAAAAGAACAGGCAAAGAAGTCAAAATTTGATTATGGCAGTTTTATGGATAGTAGCTCCGTGTAGTCTGGTAGAAGTTTACCAATGTTCATCACCACCACCATCATCATCAAGGCGATGATCACCCTGATGATGGCACCAAATACCTCTGAAACATTGGTAAACTTCTACCAACCAGACTACACGGCGCTGCAACCCAGAAGACAGCTGTCTTAGGACTCACCACGATAAAAAAAACCCTCAAATCCTACCAAGTCAACGTTTGTATCAATCATTTATGATCTGAACACGACGTAAGTGTAACTTTAGAAGTTTGGCTAAGTTCCCATAAAGGCAGAGAGAATGTAACCTAGTGCCAATGACTGCGTTTTATTACTTCAAATTACTTTTTGGTGACACAGCTTCAACCTGAAAATGATAGTGTAATTTGTATCTGATAAAATAACTACGGATCAATGTCCATAAATATGGCGTGCAATACGAGAGTCGGGCACAATTCGGAGACCTGTAATTTGATACCAAAAATGTGCTAAAAATGTTATGTAAAGTTTTCGACATGAAAGACTTTAATTGTTTAAACAAGCTTAAAAGATTAACATTTACCTCAAAGGGTATTTCTGACAGAGAGTACCGTATTTGCATGTGGAACTCCCGGTTATATTATTCAATATGCTAAACATGATAATACCGCCATTTTAGGTCGACGATAGAGGCAGAATGTTCCCCCGAAATACTGCTATCTACAAGTACGCGACTTTACAACACAGAACACTAACAACGAAATTCTGACCTCATTGAGAAAGTCAAATCTCATACGCATGTATCAGATCGCTTAATCAATATTCGTTTAATAAACTATATAAAAAATGAAAACAAGAATAAGCATTTTGCCTTGACTGATACATACAACGTTCGTGCGCTGCAATAAACGAATACTGAATTATTCATACTTATAGTTGAACTCAGGTTCGAGTACTTACAACTGTGTCGCTGTAAGGTACCAGGGAAACAACTTATTATGTGCCCAAATAACGGGAAAATACACCATTCTGATGAGTGTTCACAATTTAGTTAAAAAAGCTTAATTGTTATAAAACTAAAAACTTTTTCAGGGTGTGTATGGAGTAGACATCAACAGTGCCCAAGGTGTCATAACATTGGCTGTCTACTAGATGAAATCCAGGTAAAGTAACTCAGAACTCTACTCCTTGTGTAGTAACCAATGTCCGTCCAGCTTGACTGTTCCTGCCACGAGGAAGAATTAAAATTAAATTCTGACGGTAGGAACTCTGGCAGCAAGAAATGTAAACTAGGTGGAGCCTATGGTGGAATCTGTTTACTGAAATGTTAAGCAACATATGCGTCACGTGGTTGTGAAAGGATTTACCTGCCCCTTTTCCCAGGCAATGTTTATTTCCGTTCGACACACATCAATAATAGAGTACACAGGTAGTTTGTTTATCTGATTGACCTTCCAGGGACTACGTCTAACAAACTGCCGAACTCAGATATTCTCCACTGCGCTGGATGACACTACCTCGGTTTCGTCATGAAACTCTTGAAGTCGTGTTATACACGCCCCAATAACACACTGGGAAGAAGATTACGTCTTCGTCTCTCTCTCCGAGGTGTAGCGACCTCACGCACGCACGAGTGTTCCAGCGATAAAACCCATTTTACTGGTAGCACAGCGAGTAACGGTCTGCATTAACCTCTGCTGATGATTCAGACACAAGTAAACTTTACTAACAAAACCTGTATTCTAGAGAACATAACGTGTCTCCAAAACTTTAACTCTTGCATTCTCAGTTCCACTGTTTTCAGTTCTGTTCAGTCCGACTTTGGAATTCAGATGTGGAAAATTATTGTGGAATGACATAGAACACAGCTGTACGCTGTTCAAAAAGTCGGACTGGATTAATTTGCCTTGCGATAGGATCTTTTGATGGTCTTTTATGAACACGGTAACGAACACATTACCGTGCTCACAAAAGCATGCCACAGGACTCCGAAAGGTGACGCTTCTCCGCATCAATTGCCTCGTGACGTCATGATAGATGGTGTATAAAATACTCAGTTACTTAAACCGTAAAGCAGAGGCTATTTCTATTCTCTCTCTCTCTCTCA
>NW_019059705.1:805834-819865 GCF_000696155.1 Zootermopsis nevadensis | reverse complement strand
CGTCATTTTAGTATTATCGTTATGAAATGAGGCAAATTAGAACGGTACACATCGTCAAATCACATAAACACGGGACAACATTTGGCATTAATAATCCACTCCTCATCTCTTGTTTCGATCTGTCTGCCCGTCAATCTGTCTTTTACCTGCTTACCTATTACTCACTCACACGGACACAATTTCCTATTTGATTCACAATTAAATGACTTACACGCATCCATACCTTAGTGGCAACCAAATAGCTTTGCTGTATTGGCAACTATATAAACTTGTGTTCTTGAAATGCCCGACTCAAATTTGAGCTGGGATTATCGGTTATCTTAAGTTTCTCGTGGTTTTCCTCAGTTTCTAGGGGGATGGCGAGATAATACCTTGCACTCAGTCGTCCATTTTCATATCTTTATCTACTTAATATTCGTAATTTTCTTTCCATATAATTCAAACCCCGGCGGTGCCGGAATTTATAACTTGTGTTGGGCAAGATCGTGGTCTAGGCAACACGGGGTTTTCCTCCGGGGGCTTCCCCGGTTTCTCTGTGGCATCCCAACAATTACTCCATTCACACCCAGAAGAAGGCAATGGCAAACCACTTCTGGATCATCTGCCAAGAACGTATATGAACAGGTCCCAGTCCGAGAAAAGGATGGAAGGATCCTGTTCATATGGACCTGTCGTCAGACAGAACACTAAATAAAAAAAAATAAAAAATCATTCAAACAGTCATCAACTAAAACTCGAGTGAACGCGCCGATTTAATTATATTCATTCTTCAAATAGTAATGTGCACACAATATAATGAACTACGTGGGTTATGAATGTAGCCATATAGTAAAAGAATCAGGAAACTTGTAGGTATGGAACACGGTGAGCTTATTTATTTTAGAACACAAATTAAAGCCAAACATTTTTGTGTTGGTTGTGTTCAATCACGCTAAAATAAAGTCTAATGCCTGAACACTCACAATTAATGAATTATAAAACCGTTATTAACGTCTGCGTTTGAATTTATTGCATCAGTGAATCCGCAATGTTATACAATTCATACTGCTTAGTAAACACTTCCTGTCAATTGCACTAGTTCATTATCACCGAAGAGATAATAAATGTCATGAGAAATGCTCCACTACGCGTGAAATTTAAAAAATAATGGCAAAAATGGTAGGATTGGTCCACTTATGATCTTTATTTATAATATTAGTCTTCCGTACATGAACGAATATACGTGGGCTACACCACAAAGGTTCCGCATTAGGCTAAGCCTAATTATTATATTATATTCTTAAGCACCTGCGCCGAAACATTTTTCTTAAAGATACCTGCGTTCAGCATAAGCCACCGACGACAAGACGTAATTTCTGAAATATGAACTTCGGGTTCTTAATCTTGTTTGCATGCCACTTTCTTAGACTTATAAGTAAATACTATGCTTATGTATAGCATCACATCTGCGCCTTTATACTCATTAATGTATTTTGAAATAATGGACTAAGTTTTAGGAAATCTGGTGCCACTCCACCACTTATCGAAACTGTTTCCTATATTCGATTAAAATCACTAACGTAGGCGTTGTGATATTTTGTACACAGTATTTAAAAAGAAAATTTAAACATGTATAAATATTATGATTGTTATCTTCACAAATCTTTTCGAACAATTAATAACCTTAAGTTTAAAAAAAATATATTAGTGAAACCCTGATAATGTGTGAAAACAGAAAAAAATTGTTCGGTTAAAAGCAAATTAAATCTTTTATATCACTCATACACTTGAATTTAACCACTTTACAGTGAAGGGAGTTTGTCAGTTAACAATTAACAAAATTAATATGGCAGAGTAATGCATATGATCCTCCCCAGATGAAAAGATGTGATATGTCGAGCCCTTTTCCAGCAAATTACTACTACAATTGTCCTCGATAGCTCCTAACTTCGAAGCTAACATTCCTCAAACAGCTGCATCTGATTCCAAGAACAGACTATGCGAAATGACCAAGTTAAAAAGAACGAAGAGGCAGAACGCGTGATACTTGAAACAAATTACGTATGTTCTAGCACGTTTCAACATTCAACTGAAAGTCCACTAAATATTGTACATAAACATGCGTCTAATTTTAAAAATAACATGAATCTAAACGTAGACAGAACATACGGATTCAGTTTTAAAATTCAGCAGTGACAACTGTTTTCCACTTCACCACCAAATTATGGGGGAATAACATTGGTCTTGAACACAGGCCTCCGAACTGGAAACAACAGTAACCGGGATAAAAAAGGAGTCATGTGGCATCTATAATAAAAAAGTTAGTAGCAACTGTACATCAAGCTTGACGGTATCAGTGAGATTTTCGAGCGTATGGCCAAAAATTAAATTATTTTCGGATGGTGGCGACCTTGCTAGTAATAAATGCAAATAGGGATGGTGGCGTCTACAGTGGGGTCTGGAGGAGTCTGCGTTTATCGTGAATATACGGTTTTGAGTCAGACGGTCGGTTTTGAGTTGGTGCGTTGGGTAAGAACATGGATTCAATCGCCATAGAGGTATTTCGACATTAATTTATTTTATAAAGTACTTTGATACATTTTATGCTGCAATAAATTATATTACTTTTGAACGCAAAGATATTAATTCCCGTCAACTTTGACTGGTCAATATAACACATGAAGAAAAATTCTTATACACTTTCTAGAGAACGCATTTCGTATCATCCACCAAATGTGTTTATTTCCATGTGAATACCCATATTTAAAAATTCAAGCCATTCCCACTGAACAGATGCCTGCTGTAACATATATTTATTTTTATTTTTATTTGCTTTCACAGAACACATTAGATACGAAAGATATTTTGGCCATACCAAAAATAAGTTGATACACGGTATGAAATAGGTGAAATGATGCTTCTTTTGGCTGCATTCCAACATGGTTATGACTTCAAACCTTCCCGCCCACACAAGCAAAAGTGTAGCAGGAAATTTGTGGCAGTTGGAAGATAGTATATCATTACAGAAGTTATATTTGTTTCCAGCCAACTTTCTCTGTAGAGTATGAAGTATTAAGGACACATCTGCTGCTACAGCGGGTCACATGCCCCTGGGTAGATTAACGGTTTAGTCATTTATCACACGTTACACCCAATTAATAACTCGTTACAGGAGCCACTGCAGGATTTCAAACATTTAAAAATAAAATAACTTAAGTTGCGTTAATGGCTGTCTGAAACATTTGGATGTTACGAATATGAAGATATGGAACCCAAGGAAGTGTTCATGAACCATTTATAAAATTATTATTACGTAATGTAAAGTAAAATTCATGGGGGTGTTTCGTTTGCATACTGTCCATTGATTAGAGGAAAAAGTACATTACGTTTCGGAGAATTCCTCTGTTCTACAGTCAAGCCTTCTTTATGAAGCCCTTTACAGTACATAGTCCTTACCACTAGGTATTTACCTTCTTAATTACACAAAGGACTTCGAATATTCTTCCATGACTGTCACAAAGCTTTAGGACCACACGATATGAAGATTTAACATTTATAAGCGTATATGTCATCAAATCACAGGTATAAATTATATGCATAAAATTCTCAAGTAACTATCTTGTTGTAAATTTAGTTTATATATGAATGTTTTCTTTCAATGTAATTATATTTTGGTACCTCCGCAGACGTATAACACACACGATTTCAACCTCCTGCAACATAATGTGCGATATGAAAGCCTGGAGCATTAAATATCGAGATTCTCGAAGAGGTATTACTGTTGACACGAACAGCATCGGTACGACCACTTTTCCTTTAAGCTAGGAGCTCAGTATCCAATTTTGTAGCAAAGCCCCATACTGCTTTATTGCTATATCCATTTGTTGGACTTCGTCCACTTTAAATTACAACTGTGTTGAAATACAAACATCCAAACACTACACTGTCCATTGTATTTCTCCAACTCCATATCTGATATCAAATGTGGGTAGGATTTGTCATTCAGACTGCCAAGCAACAAATCGGTTTAAACAAAGACGCGAGTGTGTTTGTACGTAGAAATAATACGGCGGGACTTTTAGCTAATCTGAGGGAATTGATAAAACTTCATAGAAATATCCACCAAATATTCCTGTTTTCAACTAACTCGATGGATCAGAGTCATTGATAAGTTAATAGTCACACACTTGCTTAAAATTTTCCCAGCTTTGACAAACACGAAGGCTTATTACTGCGTCCAAAACTAGACCATCCTAGGCCAGTTTAATCCTGTACACCCTTACATAATCACTGTTTGATGTGTGTTTCATTATGGCTAGTGGGCACATAGATAAGGAAGCTAGAGCGTAAGGTCAGTGCCAGGATAATTAAGATTCGTACAGAAAAGAGACGAAGTATTAAGCAAGAAGAAGCAGACAATAAACATGTGAGGACTTAGATAAAAGCTGGGATAAACATCTACATACGCTTCAATTATTATTAAAATTTAAAATATTAATTATTTTTCCGTGCATTTAACAAATCATAAATATTTATTCAGATGGAAATACTAAATGTTCAGTAGATGATGCATATTTCTGACCTAATCGTATTTGAATATGTGTGTACTGTAATCTGACTCAGCTCAATTTATAAGAATGGAAAATTTATTTCTTGATAAACAGTGTACACACGCAGAAAAATACGACGTACGTTTTGAAGGATTGCGTAGAAATGTATGCTTATTTATTCGTTTGGAAGAATCTCAACATATTTTAAAAATTAATGAGTAAATTTCTTCCTGTGTGAGTTACATTTTGAATAGACGTAACAAATAATTTTATAAAGTAAATTACAGAATAAAATTATTCTATACGTAATCTTAGCATCGAAAGATCTCGACTCATAAATATAACAATTAGTATCTGGGTGAAAAATATTCCCTCCACATCGGCTTACCGTTTACGAAAGGAGGGTGGACATATAATTCCGAGTAAAAACTTGTCTAAATAGTATTCAAACTCAGAATCCAGTTAAGTAAATATCGGGAACGTCAAGACAAACAAACTGAATGGGAAATAAAGAAGGTGAACTTCCATCTATCCGGTATGTTGGACAAAGAAGGAGATATGCAGGTCCAAAAGATGGCTTTTTAATGCCACAGTAATGGTTAAATGTTTCATTTCTATAGTAAGAAAAAGTGTAACACATTTAAGGAGTCTCTCAAGAAGCTGCCCCAAGCGCGCATTTTGTGATAATGGCAGCATTTTTTTCCCTCCACCCTCCATTCCTATATGTCATCCACAGTAATGCACAACAGGGTCATGTTTACTCCATGAGATAAGCCTGTTATCTTCATACCCACGGAACATAATTTTTTCCTATAAGACCAGTAATTCATGTGCACCATAAAGAATCAGCCTCTTGCCGGCAATCACGAATAAAAGCAAAGTGCAACGACCCATTTCGTTGTGAGGTCGAAATGGCGAGACGGCGTGTGATCAGGTCACTTTCCCCAAGCACCTCGCTCTCACTCTATCCTGCGCGCTGGTCTGTCGACTGAAGAAGAATGGTACATCGCTTCAGTGGCAACGAGATTAAGCAATCAGGCACTGTAGAAGTTAGAGGTGGAGGGTAGCAGATCCTTGATCACACAGAGGAATAATACCGGGTGATTCAGCAAAGATAGTGATTGGATGTGGAAAAAGGAAGACGCGAAAATGTACTGAGGTTTAAAGTGCTTTGTCCTTTGGTTTTATGCCTCTTGTAACCTTTTGGAGCTGCCTCAGGTTTTAATCGGTAGTTAAGAGTCTACTTGCTCAGAACTCCCCTGACTCCTCGCTCGCCAGTAACCGATAGCAAATACTGGAAGCGTGTCTGGGTCTTTTAGCCTGAGGTTAGGAAACAATTACTTGTAAACTTATTTGGGGAGATCGGGTAATTGAAATGGTTATCGAGTGCCCTGTAGTGTACAGAATCCTGTCTTTTCGCCACAACAGTAAACTGAAAACTTTTAAACTCGATAACACTGTTCCTGTGAATTCAGGTATGTAACACGCTTTTACAACTATGGCAGAAGATTAAAGGGATTTAAATAAGCGAGGGAAAAGCGATCGACTTGCTAAGAAATGTATCCAAGCCGGGTAGAACTCAATTGGGAATAAAATTTTCAAAGCAAACACGGTTCCGACTTTACATCCAGATCAGTGAGATGACCATGTACAGGCCTGAATCAGACGGAAAAGTTCTCTGAGAGGGGGCAGGGACAGGGTCAAAACCGAACTAGTTTATTGTTTATAAAGAAAATACACAAGATATTTTCTCTTTCGACAGCGTACTTTCAGGAGCTCCAGTCTTTTCTCATGTGGTTTTTTGTTTGGTAGTTACATTTAAGGCATGTAAGTCACACTTGATCCATTTTCATCCTCCCAAACTTTCTGTTTCTCTACTTCTGCACCACCGAGGTAGTCTCCTGGGAAATGGTCCAGCATGACGACCCTCATAAGAAACATCAACCCTTCTACTAACGGGGTCATCTGCTGTTCAAACCTACCCTCCAGAGTAACTTTGGGTTAGAATGCACCATCTCAATAGTACATACATACACAGAGTTGTTTATAGCCGAAAATTTCTCTCTTTTGGAAGTCTTGCAACTGCTACATAAAATAAGTTCCTTGCTGGTTCAGTGCAAGGTTACATACAATACCCACCATTCTCTCGGGGTACATTTCTTCGTAATACTTAAGAATATACATATAATGGATAGGTAATACCGTTTACAGCATTATTGTTGCTTAAGCTTTAGAAAATATGCCACAATAAAATACGTTCATACTTAGAAAGAGGAGGTAATATGTAGACCTATTATGGCTTTTCAGAATCTTACATTTTGCCTAGTGCTTGCAATTCAGTTCAAAATATTTTATCTTTAGGTCTCCTATATAAAATCTTAAAAATTAAAATATACTTAATAATAGCGTCCAGACCGGCTCTGGGGCCCACCCAGCCTCCTGTCCGATGGATACCGGGATTCTTCCCCGGGGGTAAAGCCGGCCGGGGCGTGATGCTGAACTCTCACCCCCATCTAGTGCCGAGGTTAAGGAAGAGAGGAGCTATACCACCTCTCCCCACAAGCGCCTACGTGGCGTATAGTGGGACAGCTTTACCTTACTTATATATATGTGTGAAACTTGGTACATCGCCCTAACGGAATAACAAAAATGCAGATAAACGTGTCAGGAGCAGCAGGCTTCGGTTTCAAGGGCGTCTATTACCTTAATAAAATAATTACTTAGTTAATAGTTAACGTTATCTTGTTAAGTACCGCCTACCCCGAAATGACATCTCGGTACTTCATACGGAAAGAGAGACTGGGAGTAATACATCGCGTTACCTGACGAAACACAAAGGTTCTCCAGAACCAAGGCCGTATCTAGAAACGGTAGCGATTTCGATACGGCTGTATGAAGTTATACAACGTGAAATACAGCTGATTCAGTTTGCGCGTCTGTACTGAACGCCGTTTGACTTCAAAATGCCGTTTCGTACCTACGTCACCCACTGAAACAATTATAATTTTCAAGTCAAGGATCAAGATAAAATGGGGTCCTTTTCATAAAGTTATTAAACTCCAAAGACTGTGGTAAGCCACAGTCAGCTTTGTTACCACATCAGTGAGTATTAGAGAAATGTGTGTTCAGTGAAACAAGCACATATTCTCGACGACGTTCGTCAGACACAGGATACAGCAGCTTTCAAGCGAACACACTGTCTGCAGTCTTTCCTCAGCTGCGAAATGCAAGGGTGGATGTTGAGACTCCGGAAATGGAAAAGAGAACTTTGTTATGAGGATCTAGTGGAACAAGAAAATGATGTAATCTCCACTTGCAGAGCGTGAAGTATACCGACTTAACTCGATTTGAATATTGAGCTAACACTCTCGGAAAACATCAGTCTATTCGTAGTATAGTTGGTAGTTCATCTGTCGGCCAAAGCAAGGTTCTTTGTTACTGGAAATGAGATCAAAGGAGGGAGCCGAGAAAAGGAAATTGATATTCAAATGCGGTTGAATCTTCGCACAAAGTCTTACCTCTTTCTGCACATGTTTTTGTGTTATTTCTCCATTTCTCTCATTTCTCTCGCTTGCACCAGATGCCACTACAACAACACAAGCACGTTGCTTGGGTTTATGTAATCTCATTCTTCACTTACTATGGAATACGAAGAGTACCACACCCCATCACTTTGTGTGGAACCAACCCCCTCCCCTCAAAAATTTAATTTCACGCATGCGCGCGCATTACAACGTTGACTTGGTTGCCCCCCTCTTCATAGTACCATACCATTCTAACATGTTCCAACTATTCTGTAGGGCCTCGCAAAACCTTTAGACCAAAACGCCTACATAATCTACATAAAGGATTCCCTGAAATTTTAAACAAGTCGAGTTTTACTAGAGCACACATTCAATAAGTTCTTTGTCCGAACTCCTGACCCCTGTGTATGAACGAAGAACTACGTGTAACAAGTCTTGAAATAGTTATTTGATGTTTAAAGAAACTACTTACGAAAATATACATACGCTTCCCTTTCAGAAAAATAATGGCTCTTATAGTTTTAAATGCATAATATATCTAGACGAATAGACGACTATAAAACACGCCACTTTCTTTATGAGCTTAACATGATCAATTTGCTTCTCCCTAAATCATGCAGCTCGTAGCTCACAGCTTTTACAGAGTGGTTAAAGCTACTTCCGAAGAGGTAACAACATTCATATCTCTTTGTATGATACGTTTAAAATTATGAGGTCTTAACGTTGTCTGCCAGCCACGTCTAACCAAGTTTACACAGAGTATGTGAGTATATAAACGCTAAAAGGAAAAATTACCAAACTACATGTGCGAAGACACGAAACAAGAAAAATTGGTCGAATTTTAATATCACTTTTTGTGTGCGTATTTAACCAGGCCTCTAGAGCGAGTGTAGAATAATTTAAAAAAAGTCCAGCAAGAGACAGATGAATCCATTTCACAACTTCATATACGTTTCCTAACCCACCTGATTATTATCCTCACATATATTCATGTCTCTTCCAAGATGTCCTTTTCCTTCATATATTACAATTAAAATCCTGAATGCGTTTCTCATATTCCCATGTGTGACACATGTAAGTTATTAATAAATATTCTAAAATAAGTAATAAGTAGCATGTTTTCGTCTGAAAATATTTTTAGCTTAACTATAATAATGATAGCCTTCATTAACTTATTGAACATGCCTATATTTATTTATTTTTATTTACTGAGTTTCATGGAATGAGATCAAATATTTCTAAAATTATTTAAAAAATACATTCAAATACATGGATAGGCTTATGATGCCATAAGCTATTTTTAACCCCGGATATGCCAAATATGAAATAGGAGTACTAACCACTCGGTCGTCAAGTGCAGTGTATTACTCCATTTGAAGCAAACATCCCGACGTACGAACTGAGTAACACGTTGAAACACAGGACGTAAGTAGACTCTACATATTAAAAGCCACGCTATACATCAACTGCTACTTGAATATTTATTCTAATAGATAGTTTAATTAAAACTGTAGTATGTCCGTAAAATAATGGTGGGGTAACAAACAGTCATAGTTTTGGAACAAAGCACGATCGAGACATGAAATGAACGTCAAAATAAAGAGAAACTCTCCAAGAATCTTACCTGTCAGCAGATTTCCATATGCTCTTCTTTAGTTGCCCTGCACACATCAAGACGAAATTCAAGCTCTTGCCATACACGACCGAGAATTTTTAGACAAGTTTATGTTAAGTGATGAGGCTACGTTTCATGTTTCGGGACGAGTCCATCGGCATAATGTTAGAATATGGGGTAATGAACCTCCATATGTCATTATCGAACATCAACGTGATAGCCCGAAAGTTAATGTGTGGTGCGCAATTTGACGAGACAGAGTCATTGGCCCCTTCTTTTTTGCTGAACAAACTGTGACGGGAAAGAACTTCCTAGATATGTTAGAAGGGTATGCAGTGCCCCAAATACCGGAGAAGTTCATTCTCCAGTTAGATGGAGCACCTCCACATTCGTGCGGGATTACCTAAACCAAACATTTCCTCAGCGATGGGTCGGACGAGGATGGTGGATAGCCTGGCCTCCACGCTCTCCAGATCTTACCCGTATGGATTTTTATTTGTGGGGTTATGTGAAGCAACAAGTGTTCTCTGTCCAAATAACAAATTTGTACCATTTGAAAGAACGGATCACTGAAGCTGTTTCATCTATCACACCGGATGTTCTCGGTCGTGTATGGCAAGAGCTTGAATATCGTCTTGATGTCTGCAGGGCAACTAAAGGAGCGCATATCGAAATCTACTGAACAGGTAAGATTCTTGAAGAGTTTCTCTTTATTTTGAAGTTTATTTCATGTCTTTATCTTGTTTTGTTCCAAAACTATGACTGTTTGTTACCCCACTATTATTTTACGGACACACTATATTTAATATTTTGTGTTCGTTAAATAAAAGTGTTAAACACAAATTTGAAGAGCGATAGTTAACGATTGTAAAGACAACGTCTTCACAAAACCCCTAGGAATTGATGACAAGAACAAAACATTAGTAGGAAATAAAATACTGAAAAAGTATAATTTTTCACTAGTCTCACCGTCTCATGTTCTTGGTCCAAAAATCACCTCTCAGTAATCTTGAAGCTATAAAAAGCCTACAGATATATGAATATATTTTTATAATTGTGTGTTCAAAGAGGTAATTGGTTTTGTGCAAATTCAAAGTAAAATTAATAATAACGACGACGAATAAAATAATAATTATGATTATGATTATGATTAATAATAATAATAAATTTGGAGGCTAAAGCCCCATCCAATTGTACACCCTTTCCACTTTTATTAAAAATTAAAAATAAGCTATGGGGGTGCATTTCTTTACTAATTTTTCCTCTCGAATATCACTCTATATTTTACTGTAGAACTGTTAGAAAGAAAATTGGATTTAAAAATTCAAGCCGTTGTAATTTATTGCATAATTTACTTCTCTTAACATACACGTACAAAAATATAAGATCTTAATGAAAAGCCGTGTAGAAACGAAGCGATGAATCAGCTGTCATTGACATCAAATTTCTCTGTGGTTCTTTGCGCGAGACCAAAGCTTCAGAAAAGCTGACGAGTCAGCTGAAGTTCTGGTCTTCCTTTATCCAGAGCCACACTGCAAGGTTCAGTGGAGCGTCCTTTAATTCTGGGCCCGTATCAACAGAATCAACTGGTACTGCTGACTGAGCTGAAAAATCTATAGTGGATATTTACTTTTAAGGTGGAAAATACTAAATTGTGTAAACATAAAATATGTGAATTGCACATATAATAGGCAGAAAGTACTATATATCGATAAAAAGCGATGGCTCATTGGTATCTATCCTGTACAAACATAGAGTACGGAAAGCTGAGTCGCCCAATCTGGTGTTGACGGCTGAATTTGCAACAAACAAAAAAAGGAGGATATGGAACCAGCAGTAACAAAATTTCAACACAAATAAACGTCAATTTTTCAGATGCCCGTTGAGGTTTTCAATCAGTAGCATTAGAACTCACTACACATATTACTTCTTTCAATATATTTGCCGCCGACGCCAGTATGTTTACAATTTCTAATTACAGAAATTTCTGGGAAAATCTTGTACCGTCATATATAAATTGCAGTCACAAAATAGTAATGTTATCTGGGCAGAAATAATCTTGTACAAGGAAATTAAAATCAATAAATCTTAAAATATCAAGTCAAAATAATGCAAACTATAGTCCGCGACTGTAATCTTGAGACATGCGGGGTGAGGAAGTGGGGTGCCTTTAACGCTTCGGACTTCCTGCATTCCTTACAAGTCTCAAGATTACAGTCGAATACTGTATTGTATAAATGGCCTGCTATATAAAATAAGGTATCAATGGGCTTAAACACCAAACAGTGAAGAAGAATTGGTCAGTGGACGTAAATATCTATGTAATAAACTTCAGAACAAGACGGAGGACGTCGGTCAGCTTCAGGAAGGGGTGCAAAATTGATCCGGACAAATCTCTGTATCTTTCGGGAATCAATCTCCGTTGTCCAACATACAGACTCACTGACTCACAAATATCTCATCCCCTCGACAAGGTGGCAAAGATACATACATACATACATGCTTATACACGTGGATACGTACAAAGCAGAATTACTTATCATTCGACTATTAGATTCAGTACAGAAATAAACTCCTCGTAATACGAGATCAGTTTTAACATTTATTTACCATTTTAACAGATATGACAAAATACGACATTACATGCAATAAATATAATAACTTGTTCATTTTAATGGTAGAACCGTCGATAATGCGGAGAAAACATCAAGATGTTGCTAACTAAACATTATATTAGCTGTTACCAGACGCGGATTTGGTTCAGAATGTAATAAAACAGTCTGCTACGGCATTACCGCAGTATCTCCTCGACTATTTTCATTGTGATATAAATCTTTAATTATGCCCTTGAAAAATGCAGATACAAGCGGAACAGATGTTCTTGACCCGATGAACTGACTTTATAAACAAAGTATTTACCCACAAATATAATAAAGTTTTGACTTTGACAAAGATACACAGCAGGAAACAGTCAGTAACTGAAGCGAGAAGGGGTTCGATTGCTTTCCACTTAGCACCTAGCCTACAACGAGATTCTAATTACTGTAGTTCATCTGATAAAAATTATATTTAAAGTCTAATTAAAATTATATAATTATCTTCGAGTTTTAGACATACCGTCAATTTAAAAATAAATCTTCCAAAAATTTGCGTCTTAAAATTAAGTAACGTGAAATTCCGTTTCTTGACTAAAGCTTACTTGTCTCATATTTTGGCAGGATAATCACAAGTGGATTTAAAATAGGGTAACTGGGTCGACTATTATGGTAAATTACAAGATGGATAGAATGTGGAACCCTACAGTTAAAACAAGTAGAAGCTAGTTCTGAGGCATGAAATCTTCACGTCTTATAAACCACGTATCTTTCCTTGCAAGTTCATTTCATGGAATTGCTTCATTCGCCCTCACAAACATTACAAATGCTACAGTAATCAGATTTCGTATATACACACCCAAACACTCGTAGTCCCTGTATTTCTGCCTTCAGCCCTCCCGCCCTTCACCCTTCTCATTTCCACCACACCAGTGAAGGATTTCGGATTGAATATTACTTGTCTGAGAAGTTTCCTATCTATTCACTTATTTCACATCTGTTCTGTACTCTGTTTTGTTGAAGTGATGGAAGCGGTTGAAGGCAGTGGCTAAGAGGAAGATGAGAGGAGGGTAGCAGAAACTACTACTGATGAGAAACATGTGTTTTACCACAAGTATCACCTAACCCCACCTCCTGTTTACGAACGCTAGTGTTGTTCCCAATGTTGCACAGTTACAAGTTGCTTAACAAGTGATCGAGTCGGCAGGCTGCTGTGCATATTGCACTGTCTCGTGTTTGCTTATTCGCTGAAATTCTCGTCACGAATACAGTAACAACTTCAACTTTAGAGTCCGTGACCGCCAGCGCCAAACCAACTGTTTGCAATTTGTGTCTAGGAAGCATTGTGGTGACACGAGATTACATAGATAGGTTATACAGGTCGTCAGGCTACTGTTTCCTCTTACAGCCTACCAACACTTCAAGTTTCTCTTTCTCCGGCTTCCTATGGGCAACAACAGAGTTTCCAGCACTTGCTTTGGGCTTCGGTGAGGCGAAATGAAAGAATTCTGAAGCAGATTCCTTCAGTGACACACCTACCGCGCGCAAGAAACAATTGTCCATTCTCGCCTCTATGAAAACGTAAAATCAGAACATTCAATTGGTTTAAATTTACTTTACAAATATGCAAATCCTTTTCCTTCACATACTTGTCATTTAATAGAGACGTCACAGAAGTAAGGAACATTACAATTTGTATTTTTATCAATTATTATTATTATTAGGGTGATATTAAAATAGACAGACGTGTGGGGTATTTAACAAGTATG
>NW_019059705.1:779781-805805 GCF_000696155.1 Zootermopsis nevadensis | reverse complement strand
GGCCACTTGATAGATCAACACATAAAAAGTAAAATAATATTAAAGAAGAACTTGAATACATTTGGTGTAAGGGTGTGGAATACATACACAGCTACAATTAAACAAATCAAGGGTCTATAACAGATGTCACCAGATTGTACTCTTCGAAGTCACTGAAAGACGTCTTTTGCAGTGAACTTGAAAGCATGCAATTTGGTGACAGCTACAAGAGACTTGTATTTGTTTGTTGTGTCCTTACTGAGCTACTTAGCGTTTGAAAGAAAATATTATCATGTTGTTAGGGACGACCATCTGTCGTTCTCACAGTTGTCTCTGGTAAATAAATAGTTTTATTATTTACATCTTCCTTAAGGTTCATTCTGTCATGACTTCACACGGCATGTTAGCCATTATTGTCAATAAATATTAATTCCGCTGTCGACTCAACGGAACAGGGCGATGCCATGACATCCCTCAATACAGACCCTCCCGCTACACAAATTCACGTTTTCCGTGTTCGTTCGACATTGGTTACGTTTCATTGCTTTGGTGACGTCTGTGCAAGGTTACGGCCAGAAATTCCCCCAAAACGAGAACCTGTCAGTGGCTTTCAATTCCAATCATTTATCACGAAGCCGGAGCAGTACAACAACTAAGTGCATCGATCCACAAGTCTTCAGAATTTAAATACACGATGTGTATGCAAAGGTTTCAAACACAAAAGGGTTGCGAACGCTATGAAATAGAAATGATAAATACCGGAAACGTGGAATCCTGGAACAGTGGTAAGAAGAACAGCAACATAACACAAATCTGATAAAGCGTGGGAATAAACTGAGAATATAAAATTAAGCAGTAGTAAGAAGTACTGCAACAGAAAACACAACCGAGGTGGTTTCTTACAGAAACTGAAGCGAATAAATGTATGCAATTGCTATATTCTGTGGATTCCAACGCCAGGAAGGTTTTGCAGACTTTATCAATATCTTAATACATTGAATAAAAATTTCCTTGAATATTATCCATCGTCTAGTAAATATAAAACGATGGATAATATCCAAGGAAATTTTTATTCAATTGACTCTTCACCATCGTAAAGAAGTTTTAGATTTGATCTTAAAACATTCCTTTTTTTTTAGTGAACAGTCTCACTGTTCTATAACAGTAGGATTTCTTTTGTAATTACCTTTCTTTATTCAGATATCTGATTTCTATCCACTCCCTGCTGTTCAAGCGACATCCCATTCTCTGAATAGACCATATATACAGTTCTAAGAGTTTCGAACACATGACGAAAGGATATATACATAAGAAAAAATAAATAAATAAATAAATAAAGTGTAATAGCAAATAAGACGCCAAGAACGATATCAAGAACAAAAAAACAAAACAAAAGAAAGCATAAATAAGTAAGCGAATACATTAATAAATCTATTGTGAAATCGAAAGCAGTTGGTTGAAATTTTGATATCTAATAAATTTTACAACGAGAATATACTTAGAACTAGAACACGTATATGAATCACATACTTTTTAGTTTCAAGCCAGTTTATGTTACGCTTAACGCACTCAAATATTAATACAAGACGTAAATCTATATTTTATTGACGACAAACATCTTAGATGTTACAAGAAATAGAATTTCCATTCTTCTACGTAACAAATTTAAAGCTAGAAACTAACACGGGCATTGTATTGCATATTTAAAAAATTATTTCATGGTATTATCGCTAGTTTTGTCAAAGAGGTTTATTCTATGAACTATAAAATAGCGTGGACAAATCCATGAATGTTAATTTGACGTCGGAGATGAGAATTGCACAAATACGCACACTTTTCGTCTGACAAGTCAATTTATACAGTTTTATAAAAGTAAAAAGATTCTGCCATTAAGGCCACTCTGTCTCCGACCAAAAAACTAAAACTCTTGTTTAACTCTTTAACTTCGGAAAATCCTTCTTAAGGTTATACTTTCATAATATTCCTTGTACTCTGATCTACAGACGCAGATGAAACTTGTAGTTCCGTATTAGTGTGGAACTTCCTTCGTCCTAATGGAGGACTGAAGGTGCTCAGAGTTACGAAAAATCCATACGAAGTTCAGATCGGTCAACCGGAAGAGAATATATCAACATAGATAAAATGATAATATTAAAATAGATATACAGTAAATACGAGAGAGGATGCGGATTGAATTCAGCTGACTCCAATGAACTCTTGGATTCCACAAAAATGGAAATATTTGAGAAACTGAGAGTAGCATATTCTGAAGAAATTTTATGCTAGATACAGTCTGTTAAAACTTGTTAGATTATAAATTTGATCCTCAGGAGTAAAATAAACATTTTGTGTATATGTTCCGAATCCAACAATAAATAATAAATATATGACTTGTGGTGTCAACAGTTCAAAAAGGAAGATATATTCTACTACAGGCAATTAATATAAGTTGCTGAATAAGGGAAGACGAACAAGGAAGAATACCGTTTGCATATCTTAGAAATTCCATCCATTTGACTTTTAAATGAGTATTTAATAAAGCTTACACAGCATGTGTACTTATCAAGAGCTATAGAAAGAGAAAGTAAGATTGGGCCAGTGAGCGTGGAAAAGAACCAGCTTTTTTTCGCGATTTCTGTGTTTAAAAAAATCTCGTCTTCTTTGAAGTGAAGAAAAAACGGACAGAGGAATGGAAGAAAACTTTCCTTTTCATAAGCAGTTCATGTTTGTACTGAAACTTTTCACTGTCGGTCTTTTATTGTATAAAAAAGAGATGATCTTTCAAACAGCATTTCAGTTCAAACGTTCACTGTTGCATACACAATGCAAATTTTCCAGTCTGCTTGGATTGAATGCTGCTTTTTGACTCCAAAATATATAAGAAAAGGCCATCAAATGAATGACAGAAGCACATCCCTTTATGCTGTTTGCTGATTTCTGTATCTATCTGTAAAATGCTCCGAAAATAGCGGAATAAAAGGAAATATTAAGGCAACGAGTTCTTTTACAATCGGCGTAGATAAACGGTGAATACAATTACAAACAGGACAACGATGTGATCATTCTATGTTCAAGGTTGGTTTCCATTTTGTTTGGCAATGTTTTATAGTCTATAATTCCTTCACAGTAAACTCTCAATTTAATTTACAATAAAATATCAACAAAACTTAAATCCAAAAAAATACGTTTAAGAACCATGTATAAGAATATACATATTCACTGTGCAAAAGATGTGATATTGTAGAAAAAATAATTTAAAAGTCATATAATTGAAATCGGATATCGTAAACAGCGAACAGCACTAAGTAAATTATGATAAAAATATGGAAATATGAAGATAATAAAGTAAAGCATAACAAAGAATACTGTAAAAATCAAACAAAGCAACTTTCCTTAATAAACTGTGGATGTTATCATACTGATGTCAGTGATTGATATGGAACTAACAGAAACCGAACGTTCAACACCGACAAAACCAAAGCCCGCCACCGGCCACGATCCTGAGCCAACTCCATCCATTTGCCAACCTCGCAGCTCACCTCCCTAAGATCCATCTTGGTATTCTTCAAGAAGGATTTTATTTTTCTGACTGATTTCTTGTACCATTATTTGTTCTGGGTAGCTCCGTTTATCTATTATAATATTTATACCTCATTTCTTATATTTACTTGCTGTGTTGACTGTCTCTCGTTCAGTAACTATTACATATTTTTAAGGAAGTTTTGTTATTACTTCCTATGTTTGTATTCCACCCCCCCCCTAGTGTTTGTTATTAGTTTTTGCTGGTGGTTAACAACTTAATAAATGAACAGTAAAGGAAGAGAGGAGCTATACCTCCACTCACCCCAAACGCCTACATGGCGTGTATAGTGGGATAAACTTTACTTTACTTTTACTAATATCTTACGTATCTTATGTGTCATATATGTATTGTACCACAGTTATTGACTCCTGTTTTTGTGCCCGGCTGTAATTGGCCTTGTTTGGCTGTTTCATGCACAATAATAAATTAATGAAATTATCCTCCAATCTCCTTCTTGGTCTGCCCAATTGTCATTTTCCAAGGATTTCCTACCAAAATTCTGTATGCACCCCATGCCTCTCCCATGAGTTCTTTCGTATTATTTTTTACAAAAACACGAAAGTAAAATAAATGAGGCACATAAATACTTCGAAATTTGTTTATGGAGTCTTAAGAATCCAGTATATTCTATTTAAAAAGCACGATACCATCACATAATTAAAATACAGTCAGTAATTTATGTACCACAACAGGAATCTAAATCTAATCTCCACAGAACGTTTCGGTTGAATTTTAATTAACCTATATTTGTTTCTCACATTTCAATGTTTATTCAAACCTTAAAAGTAACAACTGGCTTATCAAGGACGGAAGTTGGCAGCAATGTCCATCCATTCTTATGCAGCTTTAAACTTCCTGTGAACAATGTCTAATGCGTTAAGCTTGTACACAGATAAAGAACACAAATCTTTCTTAAAACTAAGATAAACTGCAGTACTGCGGTGGTATTATCTTGTATTATGGACGTTAAAACTACTTACACTAGCTTTAGATACCATCGATTCTCAAGATGTTTCAGACATTCTTAACGTCACTACAGAAACGCATCTTTGGAACGATCCCAAACATGAACAAAAACACAATTGTCCTCCATTTGGATTGCGTAAACTACACAGTCTGCGGTTTTTTCCCTAAGTAGGAAGGAAAATACAAGAAGCCTTGGAAATAATTTATAGGGCCTATTTTCCTTCAATTAATTTAAACCATATGTAACTAGGAAGACGAATAAATGGGAAGTAATTCAACTTAGTGATTCGTTTCGGTCGATATATGAGAATTCTATCATTACAGATTCTAGTAAATGTAATAATAAATAACACCAATATATCACCCAATCAATGTTTGCCGTTGTTAATATAAAAATATTAAAACAAAATTTTATGTTTTGTTATTGTATATCAATATACACATTTTCAAATTTATAGCTCTCTATGCTTCACTTGCCACCGCTATCACGCGGAAGCCATGTTGTTCAAGACAGTTTCAAGAAAATCTTTCAGAAAAGTTACATATTTCTAGAAGAAACATTACAACATAACATTTCAAGACAGGACATTAAGGGACTCTGGAATCGTTCCCAAGTCACAAGTTCGCGGCGCCACCATGTTTGCATTGTTAATGGTAAATAATTAAAATACGAAGGCAGATCAGTCTGTAGCGTTATGCTTATATCAATGGTCTTAATTCATTTCTCTTAGTAATGTCGTAAGACGCAGTGCGACGAGCAACAGTAGAAAATATTAAAAGCGTCAGGCTTATATTTTATCCCCCTTCTAGTGACATTCATAAAAGTTTGGTTTTGGCAAAGAAACCTCTTAAAATACCGACACCGAACTGAAATGCAGACAACACATCAAGAGAATGCTATCGTTCTCAGTGTTTGAATGTTCTCAAGACATCATTACGTCACAGTTCTGTGTAGTACAAGTCACACTGTCTTTTCTATTTTATTAAAAATGGCCGAGTTGTGTTATCTGAGATAATGTTTTATAACATACAGCGTAGTCCGGATTAATAATATACGGGTATCGTAGTATTGTGTTATTTACGCAGATAAAGGAAAAGTAAAGTAAGTAAAGTTTGTCCCACTTTACGCCATGTAGGCGTTTGGGGTGAGTGGAGGTATAGCTCCTCTCTTCCTTGACCTCGGCACTAGATGGGGGTGAGTGGTCAGCATCACGCCCCGGCCGGCTTTACCCCCGGGAAAGGACCCCGGTACCCATTGTAGAGGAGGCTGGGTGGGCCCCAGGGCCGGTCTGGACGCAGAGGCTAGAGGAAAACTCCTCTGCCTCCGTCGGGGATGGAACCCCGGTCGTCCAGCCCGTAGCTAGTCACTATACTGACTGAGCTATCCCGGCTCATAGATAAAGGAAATACTGTATCCTTCAGCTTGAAAACTTTGTGTCTCAACTTTCATAGCGCAAGAAAACTAAAGAACTCCACAGAGTAAATCGCTAAGCTCGTCAAGAAATTCCGCGGCTTTTATGGAACAGAAGTTTCATTACCGTGTTAACAATAACCAGCAATCAGACCTTAATTTGAAACAACCGAATCCAGTACGCGCAGCTAACACCTTATTTCTTTGAGATGCAATTTAGTAATAACCTCCCAGGTGGCCTCTTCCGTTCAGACTTCCCAACTAAAGGTTTGTCCTACGTGGGCCCTTTTGACAAAATTTTGTACTAATACACACTGACCTACTCACACGTACCCAGAAAATATGATTTACACCATTCGGCCTGGATATTCTTAAACATGTAATAATTAGTGTAAATTAATTTCAGAATTAAAACACCAACTTCTGCCTTTCTTCATGACGTCACCCACCAACTATATCCTTCGAATTAAAACAAAATCACTTCTAGATACTAACGGACCACTTACAAGATATGGCCATATATTAAAGGATAATATTAAAATGTGTCTTTAAGATACATGGTAGGAGTGCAGAAGAGTGTAGACTGGATTCATCTAGCTCAAGACAAGGACCAATGGAAGATTTTTTTTGTGAATACGATAACGTACTTTCAGGTTCCAGGAAAATAGCGACTATTAATATCTGAAGAAATGCACTCCATGGACTTAGTTATACAGTTTGAGTCAGAAGTACGTTTACTAACTTCGTGTACGTGTTCCAGGATCAAAAATAAGAAAAAATGTTCCTATGAACATGGGGACGGGTCGCAAATGTTTCATTTTCGAAATAATAGCCAAAAATAAGTTTCAATGAATTGACTTTATGTCGAAGTGAATCCAGCTTCCAGCAAAGATTTTCAATTAACGTTTGGGCAGGAATTGTTGGCGACATGCTTATTGGTCCACACATGCTTCCATTGCGTCTAAGAGGACCTTCATATCGGCATTTCTTAAGAAGACACTTGCCACGTCTCCTGGAAGATGTACCACTGAATACAAGACAAATGTGGTTTATGCACGAAAGAGCCCCAGTATACATCTCCCATCGCGTCAGATATCTCAATGAACAGTACCCTCAGCGATGGGTTGGGCGTGGTGGCCCAGTAGCATGGCCACCGAGGTCACCGGACCTGACTCCATTGGACTTTTATCTGTGGGGTCACTTGAAGTCCGTGCAGCACCCATAAACAATGACGACGACAGAATGCATGCCAGATGATTCGAGGAAACCCTGGTGTGTACGAACGAATTCGTCACCCTTGTGTACGTCGTGCTCGTGCATGTGTGGAGAATGAAGGAACAACCTTTGATCATCTGTCATAAAGAAACATCCCTGTCCTTGTACTTGGCAATAAAGGCATACATTGAAAATTATTTTTGGCTCTTATTTCGAAAATGAAACTTTTGCGACCCCATGTTTATAGGATTTTCTTTTCTTATTTTTAATCCTGGAACACGCACAAGAAGTTTGTAAACATACTTTTGACTCACCCTGTATATCTTGTGATTTCAATTTTATCGCGTTATATTGCGTTCATAGTATCTCTCTCTTCACTCGTCGTAGTCCAGCGATATAGCCATTTTCCTTTCTCATATCCGGGAGTTCCTTACAGGATATTCATACTCTTCGGAGATCAATCGATGAATTGTCTAATTTATAAATCTGAATAAAAATTTAATATCGTTATTCAGAGACATGGGTTACTTTCAATACATGTCATAAAAAAACAAAAGTTACATTTTCACGTCGACATGAATGATGTAATCTCTGCGAAGGTAAAATGCCCAGTGCACTGAAGCACTAGATGACTATCTTAATGGAACAATGCCCTTCATAAAAAACAGCTGCACAGCTAGTCGATCCCCAGTCTTTTGCGAAAATCAAAAAATTCATTTCTCTTCTCGTATAAATATTGTCTAAAAATTAAAATGACCTTCAAATTATAATAATATAATAATGGTATTATTAAAGGAACACGTGTAAACGTTTCGCCTATGAAATTCACTTGAAAAACCGTAAAACATTCCAGACAACAATTTTTCATTTTGCACATAAAACGCACAAATTGCATGGGCCTAGAACTATACATTTGAATTATTTGTATTTTCAAAGAGCTAGGTATAATTAAAACATATAAAAGTAATACAAAATACTGAAAATTAATAAACCTGTGGACACTGGAAAAGGTGAAGTTAGAAATTACAGTCAATAATGAGTTGTACATTGTAAATCAGATGATTCTTAAATATCTACTCTAAAATAAAACAAATGAATTCATTCGAGTTAAGCCATGTGTTAATGTAGTGTACAAAAACAAATTATAAAAATCAAACTTTATATTCTAAAGGATTCTGTAACGCTATAGGTTTAATTATTTTAAAATTAACATGGTTTAAGGTTAAAGGGTTCCGTACTACATGATTACCTCCCATGAGGAAAACAGATACTCCGCTTAAGACTGCTTTTAACTCCAATTAGTATTAGCGAACATTTTAACAATAGCGCTCACCCCACCCCACCCCGCCATCTGTCAACAATTCTGACAACCTATTCCTTTCTCACTCAACACAGGGACCCATATTATCATTCCTTCTATCTTCTTCTTATTGACTCTCTTTCTTTCCTCAATCAATCACCTTCACCATCACCAGAATTCTTCGTCCATTAATCAACGTCTTTGTTTCTGGTGATCCAATTCCTGAACCCGTCCGTTCTACCCCCTTCTTATGACCTCTGCGAAAACGGAGTTCAAGTCGAGGTTTAGTTAGTCGGATGCATTCAAACCACGCCAGCTTCTGAAATGAATAACTATTGCGCATCACTGCTTCGAAACACTGAGTAGAATATTAAACATATGTAAATTTATGTTACTAAACATGTGAACGAAAGTAAGAATAAATTAAATGCGATTTTAGTATGCCACAAAAAAATTTCGTAGTATTCATAAAGATTAAAAATATATAAACAGTGTAAATCTTCAATTATTTTCACCCACGTGATTTTCATTTGTTTGGGGTCGTGACTGCTTTATTACTCCTCTACAACTGATAACATTCTCCAGAGGATGGTGATAACTGTATGAGACAGAGGTTAGTCTAAAAATCGGTTGGGAGGTTCACAGGAGGGTGGGTGAATGTTGCATATGCGAATTGGCTGGCCACGGACTTCAACACGTGTTGAGATTAAGCAACGAATTGGTTAAACGTATCCCGGACAACCGAAGATAAATTTAAATTTTAAATAAGCATCAGTCATGAAATGAGAAGGTGAATCTGATGTTCTGAATCAAGAAACTGGTAGACCTTTGCACAAAATGTGCTGATAAAAAGGCAATTACGTAAAAAAAACCAACATTTCTAATTACAGTGTAATTAATTTGTGAAATTTAAAATAAAAATGTCTTTTATTTTTACCAACTGTCGTGGACGCGCTATCAAGCTGGATGTGACAACACAATTCTTTTCCTCTTCCAATCCTGTGTTGGAGTTGGTGTGACAGAGACAAAAGATTCATTTGGACCAAAGCGGAATTAATTTAGCGAAAGAAAAAAAGTGCGTATGTTCTGCTGTACGTACAGTCACATCAACGTTCAACCTAGATGTACAGTCTTTTTCATTGTGTTACGTATATATAGAAGATCTGGTCATTCCTTTGTGGCAAGATATGTTAAAGGTTTCAGTCGCACAGAAATTCTGACCTCAAGAGGACCTTCTCGAAAAGAGGACTCACAAGTGAGTAAACTTCAAATATGCTTCACAGAATTCAAGCATGTAACGTAATTACACAATAAATCGCAGCATTGCTAGGTTTTCGTGCGAGAAAGCGAGTGAATCCCGTAAACAACAGACGAATGGCAATCACAGCGGAGCCTTTATAGTCATAGGCCTAGGGTAGTTGCCCATGAAATTCGCTTTTGTTACGAGAAATTTAGATACTTTAGCTAAAATGTGTTTTCCACTACAGAAAATGCTAATTATTTCAATGTTACTGTGATACCGTGTCTCACGAGTCAGAGAATTAAGTTGTGTGACCAACCGAAAGAACAGTCAGATGAGATGAAAGACTGACGGTACGAAATGGTAAGGAACGAAAATGTATTTGGCAAAGTGAAGAGTCAAGGCCTGGATGTATCCTATGGGCCCGAAAAAAATGTCAAAATTAAATTGATGAATCTTCCAATTAAATCTGTTTGGTGGAAAGCATCGCTTCCGAATTAAAAATCACAGAGGTCAAAGTACAATATATAACAGCTTAAATCAGAGTAAACTTATAGCATTATATTTCATAACAAATAACTGTAACCATAATCATTGTATATTCAAGATCAGAAACAATCCACTAACAGCAAGTTTTCTTTTGTGTCAGTTTATTAAGCACAAGACTAGTGACCTGTCTTACGCAAAGAAAGTTCATTGTTAACATTTTTAAATAACACTGTAAATCTTCTTAAAAATCTGTACAGACGGACTCAGTAGACTTATAAATTGAAACTTATACAGCCCTGAAGATGGAGACAGTCAGTTCTCCGAAACGGTGGTATATATCTACGAGTCCATACGGCGTCACAACCCAGGTCATCACCATCATTATTCTCATAGCCGTGAGACTTGGAATATATGTTTTAGCAGGCTATTTTGTGACAAATATTCATATAATATAGAGCTTCAGTACATACTAAATATGGGCTCTTGAAACGTTTCAGCACACAAAAGCAGAAGTTTTGCACAAATACCAACTTTCAACGCAACGAAACTAAGCCACGTTTATAAAAATATTTTTTCTAATCCCATCTTATTAATTCAAGTTCAATAGAACAATTAACAGTGCTAATAGTGACCTCTGAAAATTTCAGAGCTTTATTAAATCCAGAGACATTTTTAGTAAATTATTACAAAATACAAACTATATAACTCCATCATAAAGGTCCTTTCTTATAATGCTAATCGTTACTCAGACTAAAGTTATTAATTCCTTTACTATATGAAATACCACCTCTGGACCCTATTCTAAACCTATTATACAATCCGATTATTTATTGCCATTTTCACAACAGTCCACCACTGAACGTCTCATAGACCAACCTGAATCCACACGCTAACATGAACTCCTTTAAAACGAAGTTCAATATTATCCCCCCATGATGTCTCTTGCTTTCAATTTTCGAAATAAAATACTGTACGTAACTATAACCGCCCAAAATGTTCTGCCTGTCCCATCCAAACTGTAACGTAATTAATATCCATTAAAAATCAAACACCGTGTTAAAATTCTGAATATCCTAACGAGAAAAAGAGAGCAAGAAACAGATGGAGAGTGTCTTACACAAAGAGGTCAAACAAAAAGGCGACTGAATTAAACGAAGCTTTTGTTTGCACTGTTTCAGATGATACAGTTATTTTGATTAACATTTCTTCCACGTATCGACATTGACGTGTTGCTACGCGTTTCTTGCGAGCATGTAAGAAAGTCAACTTCTCTGAGTTCTTAATTTTCTTTACGTCCAGCCTGTATGACCTTAGACTTGCCAGACTCACGGGATATATTTTTAACAAATCGCATCTACTATGAAGATGAGGCTTCTAGCTTGGAGCTAATGACAGTTGGTCGAATAAAATACGCGAACAGTACTCGGCTGTAGTTTTATTAGCCATATTATGCTACCATACATCACATGCAGTCATTGGGCGTGACTTTTGGTCAAACTGGACGGATTAAGCTGAGTACAGGGCGTAGTGACGTCACCGAATGCGAACGCGGTGGTAACGGTGGTAGGACCGACGGGCGTGGCGGGGAGAGGTGGAAGCTAGCCATGAGGATTAACAATAGCATGCAGTCTGGTGTAGGACAGTTTGGTTTGGATCAATGCCGGGAAAGGATTAATATTTTCCCCATGTTTGTTTTCAAAGACGTCATATTCTGCTTTAAGAACCACTTTCTTGTGATAATATTCAATTATGAAAGTTGCCAGGTGAAATTACTTTAATTCTGATTGATCAAATATAAACATATGCTTCACATTACAGTCAAATGGGATCAAATAAGAAGCTAACTGAATTCTAGAAATTTCATTTGAAGCACTCTGCGATGTGGTCAGTATTAAACGAATTGCAAGGAAAGTAATTTCGGGTTCTGTGTAGTGTTATTGTGGCTACGCAGTGTGGCTGGCCTCTTAAGTGTCATTATATCTGCAGTAACATACTACACCTAAAGTATATAAGTAAAATTCGCAGTATTCTTTGATGCTTCCTGCGACAGTTTCAGGCTTCCAAGCTTCAAATGGATATCAAACAGCTGTTTATGTTCCGCTATTTTTACATTTCAATTAAATAAATTTTAAATCTCCCAGTTTAATTCACATGTGCGTGTGTTTGTCCTCGTCCTCAGTTTTCCCTTCATCTAATCCTGTGTAAAGCCCCCCTCTTTTCAGCACAGCCATTTCAGCCCAGAAGATGGGGATAGATTGTTTCACTGAAACGTTGTCAACTCCCTTTTCCTATGCAAGGAACAAAAGCCCAACATAAAAAATGTCATCCTCAAATATCAACATGCATTAAACTTAAACTTCGATACTAAAATTAGACATTATGATTTTCACCACCCATGTGGCCCCCGGAATAGTCGCCTATTTTTAAGTGACCCTCAGCAGACACTGAGCGCGACATGCTTGGTGTACATAAAATTGAAGGCAAAAGTGGAGTGCAAAGCATCAAAAAACGAATTTAGAAAATTTGTCTAGGGCCTACTGTATCGGAATAAATCTTTCAGGTCCTACGGCGTATCCAGACAAGACCATTCACAAATGTGGATTCACAACTGACGAATGCGTCTTCTTCCGAATATTAAAATTGTAATATTTCTTAACGTACACGAAGTATTATATAAACATATTAGTAACATTTTCCACTCTCAAACTCTGTTAATCAAATCAAATTATCGTATTTTATAGGACAAGCCAAAATAAAAGTTAAGTATTCTACCCGACAGTCAGTAACCACAACCGGGAGAGAACTTATCAGCTGTTCAATGTCTGATCATCTCACTATGTTACACGTTAGATGGCTCATCTTTCACTTTTATTCATCTGATTTTGTTATATACAACAAGTACCTCGAAGCTGTTCAAAACAGCGACAGTCGTAATGACTACTATGAAAGGAGACACGAAAGAGGTAAGAACTGGAAAGGACACAGAAGAAAGCGGCCGTGGCCTAATAAAATACTCTATCGGCATCTGCCTCAAGGGTTTGGCGAAAAACCACAAAAATCCTTGAACACGACAGCCAGTCTCCGGACCGAGATCTGAACCTGGGAAAGAAAATGCAGCCATATTAAGCTTGTAGGTTTCCTCGAGTATCGCGTACAAGCTGACCGCAGTATAATCGGCAAACATTACTTGGTTCCGACAGGAAAGAAACTTTAGCTTCTCTGTAATTAGTATCTCCTGAGTCAGGTAGCAGAGCATCCCACCTCCCCAACCATCCCCTCTGAAACTCGGTGGTCCAGCTCTGCTTTCGGCTGGATGCTGGAATTAAGCCTCCGATGTCTGGACGTAAAGAATTTCTGCAGCAGTCGCTCACGCATACTAATGCAGAAATGAAACAAGCTTAAGCCTCGTTACAGACACGCAGGGTGACCAGAAAACACCTACTGTCCACAGACCACGAGAAAAGCCCTGCGGGGGGAAGTCGTTTCTGGAGCGGTGCAGGGGGAATGTTTACTATCAAGTGGACTAGAGGGCTGCTATTGGTGGGAAGTGCGATACGTCAGAGTTTAAGGCTACTACACACAGACTGGAAACATCAAGCAGTTAAGAGTAGCGTGTAGTGGGTGCACGTCTAATGTGTTCTGCTGGTGTTGCGATAATATTCTAGATTAAATCACTGTGCCGCTGTGAGGTAAACTTAAAGCTGTACCCATTAGAACACATGAAAGCCTGTTGTCTATTGTTCGTTCAGTGGTTGTGGACCGAATGCTTTTAGGATGGGTCGTCACTCACCGCGAAATCTTTCGTATAACGAATTCCTAGCAGGGCTTTTCTCCTGGTCTGTGGACTGTAGTTCGAGTCACAGGGCGTTTTATTACGTTTCGTAATAAACCCGTAAGTGTGGTGGTGTACGGTTCAGGGGGGGGAAAGCTAAAACCAAGCAACAAAACGCTACGATAGCTCGTTTTACATGTGACGTAGGAAACCACAGCTTGGACTGATGAATGTAGGGCTGTTGTCAGCTCCTCATTTGAACGCCAAACGCGGAAGTGTGCTGTCAAAATCACGCAGTGACCACAGTCTATTTGTTACTCAAGAGAAATCAAAGATTTTCTCATGGGTAACAGACAATGGACGCCAGTGTGTCTAGCGGAGGAAACAGTCATCAGTGCTGGAAAATAACAAAACTCAATTTGCAATACACTTCGTGAACACGTGACCGCTGGTCAATGTTGTTTCGAGGCTAAGGGTGTTCAGAGCAGATTTAAGGATTCATCAAATCACGGAGGCACTAAATAACGTAGAAGAAGCAAATTGAAGTGCCTATTGTACTACTATTTGAGATATCAATGCCATACAAAGCGAAAACAAGGCCTGACAAGATACGAAATCCATGATATTTCGACCGTATATCTGTCTAAGGAATTTATGCAAAAAGCTTAAAAAATGTAAACCCTAAAATATTATCATCATTTATATATTGAAAAAGACTTTGTTTAGTGTTCCTAGAACATTTACACAAACAACTTCTGAAATCAGTTTTGAAGCTGACAGCAAATAAGCTGATCGTTGACATGATACAAGAGCCAGAGTGCTGTGATTGAGATTAATTTTACAACACGTATTCCCACGTCTCGTCCGACAAGTTCCTGTCGTAATTCTGATACCCTTCAGTGTATGATCATATATTGAAACAATCTGTAATGTATTCGGGACCAAACATCAAGCTGCCAAGTTATTATAACACAAAAAATGTTAAGTAAATATTCAAACCAATAAAAAGGGAGAAAGATGACGACCGGTGGAAGGCTTCCCCCCCAACACTCAACGTCAAGTTATAATGAGACTTGTGCGGTCCTCAACGTCGCGTCTTCTCGTCTCCTTGAGTGGCACATCGACAGTGAGAAGGCTTATCTTACTTTCCTCTTCAAATGCAAACATATTATAAGAAATATCAGCAGGCCTACATATTAAAAAAAGACTCCTTAGTAGGATTTGACGTTTTCAAGGCGGTGAGTCCGAAGATGGCTGTCTTCTGTGTTGTAACCCCGTGTAGTCTGGTAGACGTATACTTGAGTTTCAGACATCCCTGCTTTCTTTATCATCAGATCGCAGTGAAAATAGAGGTTGAAAAGCCCGTTTCCTACCAGACTACACGGCACAACATCCAAGAAGACGCCCATCTTCATACCTATCGCCGCGAGAACCTTAAATCTCACGCATCTGTTGAAAATGTTTGCCTTCATTAGTTACAAAAAGTTCCACAAATAAATAGTGGTCTGCCGGTACGTGTAGTAAAGGTTGTTAACTCCTCAGTCAACCGTTATGAAAATAAACATCATTATCGGAATTCTTGAAAACCTAATAATCGCTCAGAATTTTATGAAACCATAATGTTCAATACAGTGTTTACAAAATGTAATATAAAAATGTAACGATCAGAAGGCTAATGTCGCAATTGCATGCTTCAGGAACTTGCATTTTCGTTTGGCTGACCTATGGTAACCAACTACCAACTGCCATCAACATTCATAGGCCTATATCAGGATAAAAATATTTGAAATATTATTTATTTATCCGCCTCCATTCCAACGTCCGATCTCCCTCAACGACTTTTATTAAGATTAAGATTGATGGTATACTTCGGTGGAAATGCTAACAATTGTATGGTAGTGGAAGATATACGACGGCAAACTGCGTGGCAGATTATATCTGGCAGTAACACAATTCAAAATAACTGTCTTACACAGAATTCACATTTATAATTAGTAATAATCTTCAGTAATTAAACATAATGCATATGTGTTCTCAAATATTTGATCTTCGTTAAATTTTCGAAGCATTTATTACTTATCAAATTATGCTATCGCCTACCTTAAATTATTCCTAAGAGAGATTATAAACAGACCGGAGATTTCTGTCGCTAACAAGAAGTGCTGATGTGGTCGTTAAAATATTCTGTTTCTCGCTGTGATTTTTCATGTAGCAAAGACCTATAATAATGACTCATGAAGTGGAATATAAAACACTGACATTCTACTTAACATTTCCTTATACGAACTGGGAACAGTGACTTCAAACGTGCATTTACGGAGACCTCTGTAAAATTTCAGCGCAAGCAATTTTATCACAGAAACTGAAGTCTATGGTAGCTTGATCACACGATTGGTAGAGGAATTGCAATGACCCACGCTCGTAGGCGAATATAAAGGCACAGAGAGAGATAGAGACGATCATTATGGCTGACAACAAAGTATGCAAGCTGATTTTCAAAACAGTTCGTAAGCTTCTCTAATGAACCAGAAATGATATCAGATCTTGCGCTGATGTTATGGTCTGTGGCTATACAAAGGCTTTCGTTACGGGCTGGTATGGTCAAACACGGTTTAAAAACTGCAATTTCAGTCTTTGACACTTGCGATACTTTTTATTAATTCCATATTAATTTCCCAAAACACGTACAATATTTCACTAACGTTCATCCTTCATAGTAACCATGATGCAATAAAATTGTACAATCAGAACTAATAACAGCTCAGAAGGCGATTAAAATATTTGCAGGCGAGTATAAAATTGTTTGAAGGGACAGGGAATTTGTTTATTTAACTCAATAATAATTAACTTTTCGTTAAGTATCATTACATAAAAATACTATCAACCCCTTTCAAAACATACGTTAAGAACTAGAAGCTGACAGATTTCTTAATTAAAGTCGGTGGATATTGTTTAATATGTCATTTCCAACATTAAAGTTTTACTTAAAGCCCATAATTAATGCACCAGTAAATTATAAAATAAATTAACTGTATCCGGGGGTATAGCGTGACGCTGACCACACACCCCCATCTACTGCCGCGGTTAAGAATGAACAGGAGCTATACCACCCACTCCCCACAAGCGCCTACATGGCAGGTAGCGGAACAGCTTTGTTTTTATATCGAAAAATTAATATTTTGGATCAAGATGTCGTGGTAAATAACAAATTAACACAACAGTATAACATCCGGTCATTTTTGCCTAGTGGCACTGAGTGTTCAAGAACAGACTTCTTTTGAAGACTACGAAAATTTAATTACTTTGAATACAATTTTTTTCAGCAACCAACGACAAGGCAGTTCATGAAAATGCTTGCATATTTAAGGTGTGCATGTACATAATTCTGTCCGCGCATTGAACCTCGCTTGAATTTTATTTTCCAAACCAGACACACTAGCACGACGCAATTTAAAAAATCAAACTTCATGTTCTGTACAGCTCTGTGCAAGTGTATGGGAGCGAGACCTGGATCGTGCTCCATGGTATAAATGATTTAAGCGTTTTAAGGAGGGCCAACAATCAATGAATAATGACTCGTGCAAGAGTACAGAAGCTCACAATGAGAAGAACGCTGTTCATGTTCCTCAGGCCATCCGAGAAACATCATGCACACTGGTTGAGTCCCATAATACGTGCCATGAAGCTATTCTGCAAAAAGGTAAAAAGGTCACGAATTTTTTGTCTCTCCACATATTTTCCCCCAGTGGTATAATATTTTATATAGTCCAATATCCTACTATTGACGTAACTTCAGTACATATTGCACATTAATCGAAAGCAATCAACTGATTGAACCGTCAACCGGTCGCCTGTCAAGTGAGGCGTTGTATCAATGGGCAGGTACGTGAACCTTGTCAGTTATTCCACTCACCAGACGAATGAAGTCGCACATACACACACGACTGTAAAGGCGCAACTACTACAGGAGCTGCGTACCGCTGTGTTCATCACACAAATCTCTGCTTCGTACGCATGAACGACTTTCGTGTTATCCCATAGTTACATCCCATTCCACATTTATGCACCAATACTGTGGCATACTTCGAGTTAGAAACGGAGCTAGTTAACTCATGCGGACTTGTGTCCAGGAAGTGCCCGATTCGAATCTCGGCCGTTAACATCGATTATCATTCGGTTTATCACGGTTTTATGAGCCGGGGTAGCTCGGTTAGTGTCAGGCTACAAACTAGAGAACCGCGGTTCAATCTCGGTCGAGGTAGACGAGGATTTTTCTTCTAGCCTCTGCATCCAGACCGGTTCTGGGGTCCTCCCAGCCTCCTGTCCAATGGGTACCGGGATCCTTTCCCGGGGGACAACGCGCCGTCGGAGCGTGACGATGATCACACACCCCCATCTAGTGCCGAGATCATGAAAGGTTACAAGCTATACCCCTCTTCCCCCAAGCGCACAAATGCATGTAGTTGGACAACTTCAATTCATCATGACGTTATTCACTTCTCTAGAGAAATCCGAGACAGAACCTTAAAATAGTCCACCCTCTTTCCTGTAATTCCTTTCAAGTCCACTGAACGCAAACATTCTCTTGAAAACCACAACCAATATTCTATTGTTCTGTCCTATGCTAAATAACCTCTACAGTTGGTATAACATCATTATATAACCTATAACCCACCCATTAGTAATAATGTCCTTAACTCGGCCTCTTGACATGAATAGCGACTTGTCCTTAGACTATAACATGGACTGATCAATAATTTTCAGACCTATTTTCTCTCTTCCTATATTTCTTCTGAACCTGTCTTGCTTCAAACACTCTCCTTCCCCTAGCTCACTTCTCCCTTCCTTTCACTTCATGTCCTCTACCCAAGACATGCTTTTAGCATTACATTGTTATATTTCCAGGAAAATTCCCTTTCCCGATCGCTATGCACACGTCAGAAATTTGAAACACAGGCTATCTTCGAAAACATGGCAAGATAATTCCATAACTGTAAGTGCGGCTAAAGCATTCTGTACTCCATGTATTTTATCATATCTTAGGGTGAGGGCTGGATACAGCTATCTCATAATAGGCTCTAATGGCAAGTATTTTGTGGAAACGGTCACAAATTTCAAGGCTCCATATAACAGGAGTGACTAGTAAGCAATTATCAAAATGTCTAAGAAAAATACCACGGATTTAATTCGTTTAAAAATAAGTGTATCTTCACAGTTAAATAAAACAGATATTGCATTCAGTAATTCCGTATTATTATTATAATTTCCTGTAATTACTGTGGCATTTTGTGTCAATCCAGTCATAGTTATGAGATTTATGAGACCCCTAAATATGGTCGGAGTGATATGTACCAGTGAGGTCGCTGTTTCAAAAATATCAGCCTTAAAACACGCTATCCTAACTGAGATATTTTGTTGTTGTTCATTTGTGCCATAGATCGAGCTACGATACAACGGCTTCCTTCCACATATTTTCAGGTCATTACGGAATAATCATTACATAATTCGACGTTATAAAATTTAAGCGATTGAAAGACAGTTTAAACAAAACAATTATTGAAATTACTGAAAATTACATCGGTCTATTTGCTTTATAAGCGAAAATTATTTTGCGTGTTTTTGTTTATTTTCCCACGAACGTTTCTACACTCTCTGACTTCAATTTGCGTGGTATGATGATCGCCACAGTTTTGTGGGCACCGAATGTTTTACATGGTGTGGTCAGAAAGCTAAATGATATAACAAAGCAATTTAATATGTTTGAAAACATAACCGTTAAAACACATATAATAGTCTGAACTAGTTTTGTGTAAACATTAAGTATTTAACTTTTAATAAAGTGCATATAAAACCGTCTATTTTAAATATTTAATTGAAAGGAAGGAATCTACTACAGGCATTTGAGAATATTAGGCAAGGGATGTTTAAAATATTCAAAAGCAGGTGTAATTTGGTAGTTACTTTTCAGTGGAACTGTATTCGTGTCATTTGCCTTCAACTTTGACTAATATGCTACTGCTTTTCTTCCCAAACCCGACAAACTTTTATTCAGATTTTGTTGTGGTTTGATGATTTTCAAACAGTGTAAGGGTTAACCACCTTATTGTTAATTTTGACTAATCCCCAAAATAATTTCTACAAAATTTGGACAGTTTTCAAATAATTCGGTCGCTTTACATGGTGATAAAATGGTTTATAAACAACTCTTTAAGATCAATATTATTATTATTATTAGCGTGTACATAAATACGTACACTACACGTGTATCTGACAAAACAAGCAAAATAAACACTGATGAAATGTAATAAAAGAATTAATCATGACAGAATTCTATGAAAAGGTGCACATTCCAACCAGCCTTTATCTATCGTACATGTACACATGGAACATGAAAACCCATTGAAAATATGTATCCTGAAGCTTTATGGTGGCCGTAGAGCGTTACGGTACTAATCCCGAGAGACGGTAAGTCTGTCCACTGCGCTTCATGTAATTAAACACGAGGCAACTTCATTTCTTCCTAACATAAGTTGTTTTTAAGTCGCATACTTGGCTTAACGATTTGATAGGAAGTGTTAAAACTGAAGAGACTTGAGTACGTATAAAGATTTATTAAAAGGACTAATAAATTTATTAACGTCTTCTATAACCGCAACAACATACAAGGCAGCTACTTTCATACTCGCCACGGTGAAAATTTTAAATATTACTAAAACATTCACGATTAAATGTGACAGGGTACACTGAACGTCCCAAAAAGTAGCGAAACAATTATAGTGCTGGACCTGACGCGGTTCGTAGATTGTACACCACAGACTAGTGTTAGTATTAATTTCGTCTAAATTTCAAACTGAAGGCCCGAATTCCAACTGAGAATGTAATGACAATGGTTTGTTTATTTAACAAAGCTCTTTCAAGTACATATGATTAGCGATATGGGTAACATAGGAGCCGTGTAATATTCCAGCAATAACTTGAAAAAGCCCCAGCAAAAGTGTGAAATTCAGTTTTCTCACGATGGCGAATATAAAAATGGCTGTCCTCTAGCACGTTGCCACACAGTCTAGTAGAAACTGACCTACATTTTTACATGTGCTTACAGCCTCCATCATCAAGGCGGTTATCATCATCATCGAGACAGTAATCACCTCTCAAACGTCCGTAAACTTCTTCCAGAATACACTCCTAGAAGATAGTGACCTCCAAACACCAAGAATAGTCGAATGTCTGGTATCCCAACCGAGAATCAACCCCAAATCCACTTATACAGTTTTGTCGCTACAGAAGCCTTGTACATTTCAGACTCTCTAGTAACTAATTTTCTTTAATGCTCTGAATATAAACAAATAGTATCCACAGACATACGTATATTTTCAGATGACACCTTACGAATCGAATATGAACGTCATAGTGAACGAAGTGGTATTAATTTAGATCCCTTTCACCGATATTTAAAGATGCTACGCTTTTTCCCGGATCTTCATTTGTGTTTGCATAAATTTCCATCTGCAGATGGCGTATCTCTCATCTGGTTTCACACGAAAAGCTTGTTCCCCTTGTTTCAAACAAATGCTGACATGCAGTAGTTCCAGTCTATTCTGTTCCCTGTCACAGATGGGCTTAAGGTGCAACGTCTCGCTGACAGATCCAGTCTTTTACACAGACACACAGATCCGCTTTTACGACAATCACAAAAACTCACCAAATACCAACACTTTAGATTTCCCGGAATACGCATTGTTTACCCTACATATCTGAACTTAAAAGTTTCACTGCAAAACTTCAAATAATTCTTTATTAAGTACTGCATTTTACGATAAATAATAAGGTTAACAAAAAAACTTGCTATGAATTATCATAGGTGCAGTATATGTTAACTAACTCAAAGTACGCAAATCCACGAGGAAAATATACGGACATAACAAGATGGTAATAAACCTTCGCGTTTCAATAAGCCATGGAATTTGTTGACTAGCTGATTGATAAGGATCTCAACACAGACTAAACAGTTATAATTTGAACCAGTATCGAATAAATATACACAGCTCTATTTGCAAAACTATAATGGACGCAAATGATAAACAGTTTCTTTCTTTGTGTTCTAAACAGGTGTTGTACCGACCAAATCACACGAATTTATTTCAAATAGTCAATTGCTACACTGATTACTTTAGGACATACTACACATAAAGTAGTTTGTCGAAAGCAAAGCTCAGAGACAACGCTTTGTCATTTTACGAGTTTAATAAAACTCGACGGGCATCCGGAAAAAAGTATAAGTTTTGTCTTGACTTAGTGTTTCAACTTCAACACTTCGTTGCAACAATCTACACCAAAAGCAACCAATGCCCAGGACAGATGCTTTTGTCACACGTTTCCTTCCGTCCAACCAAATTGCCTTCGAGTCTTTAACGAGTCACTTAAGTTTACTAAACAATGAAAACAAACCTCATCTGTAGAAACAAACATAACAGCAAACGAATTATATTCTTATAGAGCAATGCTAATCCTGCTATAATAATTAAATCCATTGGGCAGAGTCCTTGAAAAGTTCTTATTCGCTAAATGACCCTTTAAAGCCGAACTGTACTACGCAACTTTTCATACGAATATGAAACTGGGGCTTATGCGTTTGTTCGATCGAGACTGGATAAACAGATTTAAACTAAACTTGGCATGCTTCTTTCTTGAGCTCAGGAGATTATTACCAGGGTCAAAACTCAGGAAATGGTGTATTGAGTTCGATATTCCCACCGAAGGCGTTTCCCGAAGTCGGAAACTAAGCATGATACAAGGACGGAGCCTAGACCATTTTATTTAACATAAGCTAACGTTGTTTCTTAAAGCGTTGCGTTTCTTCATGCCTAATGAGCTCACTAATAATATAATTTTTGGAGCTATTCCTTGGTCACATACTTGATTTGTATTTCGTATAAATACACTTGAAAAATAACAAAATAAGTTTAAGTATATTTTAAAAATGCGCCAGCAATCATAAATTATACTATACATACGACATAATTTGTAAATAATGCTGCTGAAACAAACCTAAATAACTAGATGGCTTACCGAACCCGAAGGTTCATCACCGAATTAACCAAAGCTCTCCACCGTACCCTGTCCTGGGCCAACAAAATCCGGTCTCCTTCAACTCCTATCTCCCATAGATCCCGCCTGAGATTATCCTCCCATCTACATCTAGGTCTCCCCAGCGGTCTCTTCCCTTCAGGTTTCCCAACCAGTACCCGGTGCACACCTCTTGTCCCATCCATGCGCGCTACGTGCCCCGCCCATCTCATTCTTCTCGACTTAATCACCCTGACAATACTGGGGGAGGAGTACAGATTCTTAAGTTCATCATTATGCAGTTTTCTCGACGTCCCATCGTCTTAGAAGTAGCAAGCATTTCCAGAATTTAATCTCCTCCTAACTTCCTCATGAGTGTCATTTCGATTTGTTAATTTTTGAACTTTGTAACACTTTCAAAGCATTTATTACCTACCCTAAGGTAATTTTGCCCGCCTGTCTGCAGATGACGAGATACTAACATGTACTTAGTTTTTTTTCTGAATTTACTTCTAGCCCCGCCTGTCTAGTAAAACTTCTGCGTTCCTCTTTATTGTATTCATATCGTCCCCTAATAAATTAACATCAGCAGCATATGCCAATAGCTGATGTGTCCCATTCAATTGCAAACCCTCCTGACTGAAACAAAACAGTTGTCTAAAACTACGGGAAATAACATATAGTCTGCTACAGATAATAATATAATTATATATATGTTTCACACACAAGCGTGAATTTACAGTGTACTATTATTTATTTCATCATTATTGTAAATAATTATTTTTCCTTCAATTAAATGAATATTTTACGTACAATATAGTTAAACATTGTAACCTGCGCCAGTAGCAAGTTTCGCCATTCTTACACGCACAAAACCAAGGCTTCTCTCGTATTAGACTGCACGTCTGGGTAATTCCTGCCATCACAACTCTCAAAGTCTGCTTTTTCAGCAATTCAAATGTCATTCATAACATCTCACTCCCCCGTGTTATTTAGCATTGTAGTTTAAACAGGAGTGGAAAAGGGGGACAGAGCGGTCGAGCAAAATTGATTGCGGAAGGTGGTGGCTCTCAAAGTTCATATGTTCGTGATTTTCTCATGATTTATGCTGTGTGAAACTATCACAGCTGTGGGTCTGTCTGCCTGTCCATCCTCCTTCCCGCTCTTTTATTTGCCGCCAGCATTCAACTGAATTTGACGTGTGGCTTGTGATAATCAACAATGCGCATCCAGTCAGAAACTCATACAGTGCACATAAGCAGAACGACGTGCCAACTGATGCGGTTTAAATCTCACAGAACTTTCGGAGAGGAAAAAATTGACCAGCGACATCCGAAACAATACGTTGGCAGTGAGTTCGTCAGATGAACTGAATTTGCTGGTTGAAGTGCCGACGCTGTGGTTGTTAAAGCCAATGAATAATTCTGTGGGAATATTTTATATACTTCAAACAGCTTCAAAAACTTAGGTACTATGAAGCAGTGTAGTTTTAGGGATCCATTACAGAGTTAACTGAAAATATGGCTCATCCGGTGACCTGTTGTATAATGGCTAGAGGATTTTACTCTTCTGGACTCGCACTTAATGATAATTTACTTTTCAAATATTTGTTTATCATTTCATAAAAGTTAATAAATAAACACATCCACATTTTGATGAAAGACTCCTGGGTTACACATTTTGTTTGAATTTTGTGTTTTTGTGTGCAATGAAATTCAGATTCATAATAAAATTATATGAATGTATTTTGAAATGGTTTGTTACTATTCCAGTTCAAAACCGTATGTCACTCGTACCGTGCAATAAACTACTTCAGGCATTATTCGTATCTGTCAGTTGTAAAAAATGGCACAGTGCCACTTGCAGAATGATGAAATATCCCAGAAGTATGAATATTTCCTTGCATTTTTATGTCATAACTTGTTGAGTGGCTTCCACATCATTTGACTTCCGCTCCATTATTTAAGAAACCTGCCAAGAGAGGACACTGGCTTACACGATGGACAGACGAAGGAGTTTTCGGAATTTTTCATCCCGGAACGAAAAATGTTCAATGAACTGCGTAACAACGTGTGTTAAAAACTACATTTAAATCTGCAGAGAAATATTTCATAGATCTAAACTGGATTTATCGTCTCACATTTAAAACCAGCACAAGCTATTTCAACCAGGCCTTTCCTAAACCAAGCAGCACCACAGACCAACCAAAACTTAACGAAATGCCACAACTCATTTATACAGTTCGTACATTACAGCTGCAGGAAGGAGGGTAGGAGCTTTCGTATGTGTGAGTCTGATTCAGCCTGGTCACAATAGCGACCAAACGTCTCACTTATACTTAACGTTCAACAGATTTCGGTACAAATTTCCACCCCCAGGTACGTTTTGAAGTATTTGTACTTTTGACTATATCCCTGCAGGCAAACGCTGGTATATTAATTAAAACAGGCCACGACCGCTTCCTTACATGTAATACTGATACTGGGGACGACCCGTTCTTCAAGTGCCTGAGTACTGCGGGTCCCAACTTTTCGTTGGCTTCATCTATAGACATTCGGTAGGACTCCTTGGACGAGGGATCGGCCCGTCGCAAGGCCTCTACCTGTACACAGGACAGCACAACACAGAAAAACGCGGGCAAACATCCATGGCTTGAATGGGATTTGAACCCACGGTCCCAGCGACCAAGCGGCACAAGGCCCACGCCTCAGACCGCGCGGCCACTGCGGACCCCTTCACATGTAATCGAATTTATAATTGTCATCAGATATGATCAGTCCACAATTTCACGCTTTATGATCTCTGTAGCTGAAGAAAGCAAAAACGACCTAACCTAACCTACCAGAATGTAATTATGATATTCGAGGTTCTCACGGCGATGAGAGTGATATGGTGATCTGAGTTTTAGCGCCTTGAGTATGTAGATGTCAACGTTTCGGAGAAGCATACCATCTCCGTCTTCCGGGCTGGAGACGAAGAGACGTTGACATCTATCTACGTGTC